>JADRCD010222510.1:11057-38213 GCA_019843815.1 Montemys delectorum | reverse complement strand
AGTAGACTTTCATGTAGTCAACACTTGGCTTGAACTCCTGATCCTCCTGCCTCTGCCCCCAAATGCTGGACTATAGGCATGCACCACCTCACCCAACTGTGATGGTAAATCTGGGTGTCTACTTAATCGGACTGATACACAGGGAAGAAGTAAAGCATGCTGCTGTTTACATTTGTGAGGTTGAACATGGAGGTACTTGAGGATAATCTCTCGAGGCTTAAAGCAAGAAGACAACTAGAGAATTGAGGCTAGTCAACCACACAGCAATACCTTGACTCAAAGGAACAAAAGCCAGCCAGCTATGGTGACGCCTTTCATCTTTTAATCCCAGCACAGGCAGGCAGATCTCCGTATTGAGAGTATTGGTTTTAAACCCCAGTTGTGTTATGGGAATATGTTTTTGTTTGAATCCCAGGGGTGGGATATGAGGCTGCTTCAGATTGCCCACAACAGCTGACTGTGAGTTGTCTCATGCTTTGGCAGGGAGGGGCATGATTCTGCCACCTGAAGACAGTTTGCATTTGGAATTCTGGGGACTCTTGAGAGGGTCTAAAAATGTCAGAGCCCTGTGAGGCTGGGGAAGCTACTGCTCCCCCTGCTGCTGGGTCCTGTTGCTGTGGTTTGTCAAGTGGCCATAAGCAAAGAAAGGGGAAGAAGAAATTGGATATCCTGATAAGGAAGACTGTACTTGCTCCAAGGGATGCGACGCTCCTAATCAGCAGCAAGCGCTCTAAAGAGATCCGTGCCCCCTTCCCTCTAACCATTCCCCCTTCCCTCTAACCTTCTTCTCTCCTACCTAGTGGGGGGTGGGGGGGAGGTTGGAAGGAATTAGGGTGGAATAAGGGTGAAGGATGGTAAGATATAAGGACCCAATAAAGTAGTTCAGAAAATACGCCTACAGATTTCTATGAATTTGGGGCCAGCCTGGTTTGCATAGTGAGTTCAAGGACAGTCAAAAAAGAAATACAGAAACTAGTGAGCAGACAAGATGGTTTGGCAGGTAAAGACACTTGCTGTGAAGCCTGATCACCTGAGTTCTACTCCTCCTAGAACCCATATGGTAGAATAAGAACCAACTCTGAGTGCTACAGTACACATCCATGCACGTGCATGCACACACACACACACCAAAGAAATAAAAATAGGACCATCAAGATGGCTCAGTGAATAAAGTGCTTGTTGTACAAAACAAGCCTGGTGAGCCCAGAACTCACACTCAAAAGGCCAGGTGTGGTAGCACATACTTGTAATTTGAACACTGGGGAGGCAGTGAGAAAGATCCCTGGGGCTCACTAGCCTAATCAGTGATTACCAAGCCAACGAGAGACCCTGTCTCAAGAAAACAGGTGAATAATACTTGAAGAACAACACTAAAGACTGACCTCTAGCCTCGAGTACACCTACCTACACACACACACCACAAATAAAAACATAAATTAGCAATCTGAACAGACTATGGCAAGGCCTAAGTGGAGGAAGGAGGCCACTGGGAAGAACCTTGAAGGAGCAGGTCTTGTTCCGACGTCTTTTGTCTTTGCTTCCTGTCAGGCATGAGATGAGAAGCTTCTGACTGCATGCCTTATCACATATCCTGCTCACCAGAGGCCCAGCATCAAGAAGCCAAAGACTATGGACTGCACCAACCTGTGGGTCAGGTTAATTAATTGTTCTTTAAGTTGTTTTTCTCAGGTACGTATCATAAGAAAAAAGTGGCCAGGGCCTTTGCTGGACCTTTGCCTGAAAAGCTCATCCCAATGTCACACTGTGTAGAGAGTTATTTGTTCTTCATAATTTTACTCAAACATCATCTCAGGATAACCTTCCTGGATACGGTCTTCATCCCAGAAGATCCCTACCAAATATTTTGATGGTATGCCACTCCTTTCTCTCAATACACTGTTATAGTTTTCTATATGTGTCACTGTTTTGATTAATGTGGACATTCATAAATACACTCTTAATAGGAACTACAGCTGAAGAGTTCCTGAATGAATCTCTGGGCCTCAAAGTATGAGGAATGTAACAGATATTCTGTATACGTTTATTATTAAAAAGGCAAAGCTTCAGAGACAGGAAATGAAACTTTCCAAATCAAAAGATTCTACTTAGAGAAGCTGTTCTCCCTAAATGACCTTAAGCCCAATCATTTCTCCCTTCCCCCTTCTTTTCCAAATTTCTTACAGAAGTTACTTTCTATGTCCTGCCATTCTTCCAAGGGCGGTAGCCATAGTGACAAGCTGGCCTACTGCCAAAAATAGTCTAAAAAGATATCACCTTGTCTGTGTGCTCTATCTGGTCTTCCAAAATAAAAGTCCACAGCAGAGGCCAAAGCAGAAACACAAAATTCTTTACCCAGTAAAGACACAGAGCCAAACAACCGGCTGCCCCTGCAAGAAATGAATGATCCCCAGGGCAGGCAGTGCCCCCAGGTGACCTTACTCAAAGGAAAAGGGAGAGGAAGAAAGGTTGCAAAGGCAGGTACATTGCTCCCTAAGGGACTTTAAACCCTCTCTTTACTTCTTGTAGAAAGCATAAATGTACAAACATTAACTATCAAAGTGTCCCCTGATGAGGCAGCTTCAGAGGACTATAGATCATGGCTCACAAAGCAACATCGGCAGCTCACAAGTTCATACAAAGCTCTAATTGAGGCCAAAATTCTCTTCTGCAGAAGCTGGAGGACCTTCCGCCTACTTTTCTATTATTTAGATGGCAGGAGTGGAATGCGGATAGATGGAAATATTTACTGAGCACCACACAGTGTCAGGCAAAGTGAAAGATTGCTTATGATATAGGAATATTAATGCAAGTCAGGAACATTTATGTGGATCTTTGATATAATGCAAGATGAAGCAACTAGTCCAATAGCAATGCCAAAACAAACAAACAAACAAACAAACTAGATCACCCTAAATCCAAATACTCTCTCATAGCTCAGTGCCTTATACAGTGTCTCCTTCCCCTCATCATCATCTTCCTAGCTAGAACTGGGAATGTAGCTCTTGACATCACTCTGGAAAAGAAAAGGCCTGTCTTCTACACCAAGACCATCACATTGGCTTAGACTAAATGCAGTGCATCTGCATTTCCTGTGAGTCACCATCTGAAGCTATGGGAATTGTAATAATCCCTTCCCTGGGAAGATGTAAGTATCATTCATTAACCTGGGCAGTGGTGGCGCACGCCTTTGTTCCCAGCACTTGGGAGGCAGAGGCGGGTGGATTTCTGAGTTCAAGGCCAGCCTGGTCTACAGAGTAAGTTCCAGGACAGCCAGGGCTACACAGAGAAATCCTGTCTCCAAAAACAAAAGCAAAGCAAAGCAAAACAAAACAAACAAAACAAATCAAATCATTCATTACAAGGACCCAACAACAAGCCAAAGTATGATCCACCAAAGCTCTACTGGATTTACATGGCTAAGCGTGATGGTTGGTGTATGCTCAGCCCAGAGAGTAGCACTAGGAGGTGTGGACTTGTTGGAGTAGGTGTGTCATTGTGGGCATGGGCTTAAGACCCTCATCCTAGCTGCCTGAAAGTCAGTCTTCCACTATTAGCAGCCTTCAGTTAAAGATGTAGAACTCTCAGCTCTGCCTGGACCATGCCTGCCTGGATACTGTTCTCACCTTGATGACGATGGACTGAATCTCTGAACCTGTAAGCCAGCCCAATTAAACGTTGTCCTTTATAAAACTTGCCTTGGTCATGGTGTCTGTTCACAGCAGTAAAACCTAACTAAGACAGTAGGGACTGTTTACTGAAGCACAGACGACCATGAAGCAACCACACTAGAGAGTCTTCACCCAGCATGCATGATACTTCCCTATATGCATGGAGATTCAGCTAACATTCCCCAGCCTAGTACTCTAGCACCTTCCAAGATCCCAGATACAATTAGGTCAGAGTTATATAGAAATACTTGGGAGGAGTGGCTGAAACCTGAAGTGAGGGTCCAAAGGCCCTCTCCACTCTCTATTGATAATGAGGGAGTATCAACCACCAACAAGCTAGGTCATTGGGACTTCACAATCAAGCACAGCTGATCTAATAAAGATGGTAGCCACTCTACAACACTGGATGAGGCTGGATTTCCTTAAAATCCTAAATGAGGTCCTGGAAAAATTACTGTGTGATTTAGGACACATACTTCTCTTACAGATGACTCAAGTTCAATTTCTAACACCCACACTGGACAACTCACAACCACCTGTACCTCCAGCTCCATAGGGATCTGATGCCTCTAGCCTCCAGACACCAGCACTCATATATACATACAGATCCACATATTTACACTTTTAAAAATAAATCTCTTTTGGGGGCTGGTGAGATGGCTCAGTGGGTAAGAGCACTGACTGCTCTTCAGAAGGTCCTGAGTTCGGATCCCAGCAACCACATGGTGGCTCACAGCCATCTCTACAGCTACAGTGTAACTCATACACATTAAAAAAAAAAAAATCTTTAAAAAAAAAAAAAAAAACAAGAAAAATAAATCTCTTTTAAAAGACAGATGTCGTGGTGCATACCTGTAATCCCAGTACTCAGGAGTTAAAGGCAAGTGGATCTCCGAGAGTTCAAGACTAGCCTGATCTACCTTGCAAGTTTCAAGCCAGCCAGAGCTACACAATGACACCATGTGGCCAAAATAAAACAAAACAAATGACCCTCTCCCAAATAAGAAGTCTCTGCCTTCCTTTCCCAGGAGCCACTGCTGCTGAGCACTGAGACTATAATCCCACAGTCCAAAGCACCTTAAACCAATGCCTGCTGTGCTCCCCAACTTCCTCAGAAAGTACCTGCAGGGTATATAACCCAATCTGACATCTCCATAGCTCTTCCACCTATGCGGAGAGGGTAACAACTTCATACTTCAATTGCCATCTATACAGCATCTCCTGCAAGGAATGATACCCACTCAGTGTGCTGTAGTTCAAGGTTAGCCCCTTCCCATGTACTTATTTCAGAATCTGCTTCTTATCAAAGTCTGTGTCAGCAAATTATTATAACTATTATTCCATTATAATAACATTATTGTGCTTTTTTCCTGCACTTGACAATCTGTTGGCTGATAGGTTAAACTGGTACAGAAGCAATAATTATGTCATACCTTCTCCTTTCCAACCAAGCCTCTAGTATAACTCTTTATGACAATAAGTCCAAATACTGCAAATGATCAGCCCTATGATGTTAATGGGATGTATCTGGGATCACTCACCAGGCCTTTGGAGGTTAGGACCCTAGAAACAAGAGGCTCAGCTGGGTCCCCTAATTGTCCGCATACCTGCCCAGTCTCCCAGGAAGATGAAGGAATTGAGGGAAACACCAACAATTTACTGTGGAAAACACCAAGAAGGCTAGATGTGTCATATACATATGCAGAGGGACAAGCAATCCCAAATCACAATGTCACACCACAGCAAGAGAGGGTGAAAAGGACAATTCATTTCTCCACTGGGCGTTCTCAAATAAATGGTTCCCAGAGAGCTATTCTGCCTGCTTCCCCATACACATTTCTTGGCAACTGCCAGTGAAACTGGCAATAGGGAGAGGAAAAGAAAAACAGAACGCTATCTTCGGGCTCCTATTTTGAAGCAAAGCATCAGCATCCTGACCACAGAGCCTTCTTTATGCAGAGCCCACTAGGGGCTCGATGGAGTCTGGAGCCTGAAGCAAAGAGGCAAATCAGGAAGCCCACATGTCAGCCAGAGTCCCTGAATTTACCTGCCACACTAGTTATGATAAACAAGGCTGGAAAAGATAGGACTCTATAACTACAGAATATCAATATACCTGAACTACATATCAGCCCTATTAAAGCAAAGACCACGCACAGCAAAGCCAGCTAAAAACATAAGAGAAAACAAACCCCACCAGGAGACCATGCTTGGCCTGCTTTGTTCTCTACCCTGTAATACACAGGCTTTATTTTATTCTATTTTTTTAAGGAGGAGAGGGGGTGGAAGGTTATTTGAATTTAAATTACCAGTGAACACTGTAATTTGTGTACAAGGAGAAAAGGGACATTCAGGAATGCTAAGCACAGGCAGGCTCGGTGGGACTTGTGTGGCTGAGGTAGTAGTGGCCCTAGGGGCTTTTCCCTTTTGCTCTTGCACGGCTTTCATCTCTTGGGGGCAGGCGAGCCAGTGGGCAAAGCCCATGCAACACAAAGAGGCACTGTCCCCTGGGACTAAGGAGGGGATTGCCTTCTCAGGAGGAAACCCAATGACAGCCACACAGAATGAACGGGATTAATCAAAAGTAAGCCATCTAAGGAACGAGTTCAGAGAAGTGCTCCCGAGGACAAAGACCACATCTGTCTTCTTTGCCACCGCCCAGCAGCTAAACAAACTTGACACACAGTGCTCAGCAAATAACAATAGGTTAACCGACAACTGTAAAGGATACTGGGTTGGAAGTGACTCACAAGAATTAGAATCGGTTACTAAAATCTGTAACAGAAGACCCATGGCTTACAAAAACAAAAACAAACAAACAAACAAAACTAAAGGAGAGCCTGAGATTAAAAGTGGTTATCTGCATAGCTGGTGTCCTAACAGACTGAAAGGACAGTCTAGTCAGATTGTAGATATGGCCCTTGAAGGACACTGAGGAAGAGTGAAGAGGTAAAAGCAAAGAGGGGATCAAATGGTACAAAACAGTGACTATGTGCCTACTTACTATGTATACACCTGAAACCTCTATGGGGTGTGAATGAGGAAATGAGAGCAAAGAGGTTAAACAGACTTTGAAGTCTCCCAGCGAGCAACTGGTTTGAACCTGGGCATAGGCAATACAGTGACCCAAAAGCTGGCTACCACAAGCTGGCTTTGGTTTCTTATAAACAGAATGTTCTTACCAGTTCACACAAATCACCTTGGTAGCCATGTTCTAGAGTCTGCTAACTGGAATTATTGATTCACACTTTTTATGAATTTCAAAAGTGGAGGCACACGGATTTCTGAGTTCGAGGCCAGCCTGGTCTACAGAGTGAGTTCCAGGACAGCCAGGGCTACACAGAGAAACCCTGTCTCAAAAATACCAGAAAAAAAAATGAATTTCAAATATCTATGGAAGCCCCCTGGAACTGCAATCTGGGTGAGCTGCTAAGTCTGCAGAAGCCATAACTAAGCTATCAGCTGGTGTACCCCGACAACGTTTTGGCTCAGCACAGATCATGGCTGGGGAGAGCCTGAGGGTTGGGGAGAGAGTTTGGTTGGCCAAGTGCCCCCTGCACAAGGATGAAGACTTCAGTTTAATCCCCAGTACCCACATAAAAAAGCCAGGCCTAGTGGAGGCCAGGGGAGGCAGAAAAAGGCAGTGCCAAGGATAGTGCCAGCCTGACTGGCAAGCCCCAGCTCCCAGTGAAGTACCCTGTCCCAAAAAAAAGGTTGCTAGTGGAGGGTAGGGGGCGTGTGTCTTTAATCCCAGCACCTGGGAAGCAGAGGCAAACATCTCTGAGTGGCCAGCCTGCTCTATGTAGCAAGGGCATACAGGACAGTCAAGGCTACAGAGAACCCATCTCAAAAAAAAAAAAAAAAAAAAAAAAAAAATTAAGTTTCTAATGACAGCTGCCATCCACATGCCATATACCCTGATGCACATGCACCAGCACATACAAGAACACACAGAAAGAGAGAGAAAGAGAGAGAGAGAAAGAAAGAGAGAGAGAGAGAGAGAGAGAGAGAATGAATATGAACATGACCTCTACACATCCGAACAAATTTTTCAAAGACGGAAAAAGACCCTCCCCAACTCCCAGCTGCGGTCAGTAATGCACAGAACTATGTTTGAGAGCTTTAAATTTTTTTTCTTTTTTTTGAGATAGGGTTTCTCTGTGTAGCCCTGGCTGTCCTGGAACTCACTCTATAGACCAGGCTCAGAAATCTGCCTGTCTCTGCTTCCCAAGTGCTGGGATTAAAGGTGTGTGCCACCACTGCCTGGCAAGAGCTTTAAATTTTGATTCAAGTAGAAATAGCAGAGGTTCATGCCAAGGATTTCTGCTTGGTCCTTACAAACAAATGAGCCTTCCCAACAGGGTACTCTCGGATCCCCAGAGTTGCCAGAGACCTTGACCTCAGGAGTGGCAGAATGAGGGAGGGTGATTTATAATGCATATGTCTCAAGAGACCAGCAATACAGATAAACTGGTGTTTCTAATGGAGGTGAATAGCCTGCACAAATCCAGAGGAAGCAAAGGACAATGAAAACTCTGTCTGAGGGGGGGCTATGTTCATTTTGCCTTCCACAGAATGACTTCTTCCATCAGTTAAATGTGGGTTTTTGAAGCTTAGGAAAGCTGATGATTCACCCGGGTGTACATCAGCTGCTAGAAAGCCCTACAGGAAGAGGCCACCCAGCAAAGGAAAGCTCAGTATTTTGAGGAGGCCTCCAAGGAATGTCCTACATGCCAAGCCATATGCTGTCAGGATATTAATCCAAACCCATCCTGCACACTTTATGACTTTCACTCTCTCTGGGTTGTGAAGCATTAAGTCAGCATATCCAAGGACTACATGCGTCCTTCCAATTCTCTTCCATACTTACTTCCTTGCTAAAAAAATTTGTAACCTGGAAACAAAGCCCTCTCCCTAGTAGCAGTGATAAGTCTCAGCAAAGAACAGGAAACCAGGCTGTCAAACTCCCCTAAAAGACTATCCCAACAGAGCCTTAGTTTCACCTCACCCTGAAATAAAGGCGATATGACCGACCCCTATTAACGCCAATGTAATTTAGAGTCCTGAGTTAGAAAGGCTTAAAACAAAAGCAGAGAAACATGAGGGTTTTATTCCTGCCCCAGCTGAAACAGTTCTGAAAACCCAGAGAGGATGACAACCAGAGCACAGGAAAGAAAGCAAAGCAAGCGGACATGAGGTAAGGCTGCTGGTCAGTCACAGTACAGTGCTGTGTGATCCTGACGGACTCTGTAAGCCTCACGTTTTTACTATAATAAAATAAAGATGCTCTAAGTATCACATAAAATAGCCTTTAATCCCAGGACTTGGGAGGCAGAGACTGGAGGATCTCTCTGAGGTTACGGCCAATCTGGTCTACAAAGTGAGTTCCAGGATAGCCAAGGCTATTACACAGAGAAACCCTGTGTCAAAAGAAGAGTAGGGGATGGGAGGGGACGGGAGGGGAGAAAATGTAATGGGCTGGACAGATAGCTCAGTAGTTAAGAACACTGGCTGCTCTTCCAGAGGACCCAGTTTCAGTTCCCAGCACCCACATGGTGGTTCACAACTGTCTGTAACTCTAGTTCCAGGGGATCTGACATCCTCACACAGACATACATACAGGCAAAACACCAATGCACATAAATAAAAACAAATAAATCTTTTTTTTAATCTTTTTTTTTTTAAAGAGCATATACTGCTTTCACAAAGGACCTGAGTTAAGTGCCTAGCACCCATGTCAGAGAACTTACAACTGCCTGTAACTCAAGTTCTAACAGATCAGATGCCTCTAGCCTCCAAGGGCACCTGCCCTCATGTGCACATGCCATACACAGACACACAGACACACAGACACACAGACACAGTTTAATATTGTAAATTGCTTTTCATAACCCAGCAAAGTCAGAATACATGGGTGAATGGGGCAGAGAACTCAAGTGATGTTCTACAAGACCAGCCCATGAGCCTGAGTTAATATTTATAAAAAAATTAGGCACTCTAACCAGAGCCAGGCTTTCACCAAAACTCCCTCAAAAGCATCCAGGTATGTCCTCTACTCTTACTCTTCTATGAATAATCTAAATATATAAATGTTGGTCTCTACCCAAAGGTCATGAACAGGTAGCCTAAAGGTGAAAAACAGATCACAGATGGGTTTTGGTAATCCCCAGAGACTGTACCAAAAAAAAAAAAAAAAAAAAAAAAAAAAATCTGGTTCTAGCATCTCTTGTCATCAAAGACAATGAGGTCATGAGAGCTATGCTTGCCCAAGACAAGCAGCTTCCCCTCATGGACCACTTAAACACTCCAGTCTGACACAGTCCCACCCTTCTTTGCTGGTTCACACTGACTTGCTGACTCCCAGTCAGTGAGCAACAGAAGAAACTGCTCAGCTGAAGAGATACTTAAACTGACCAAACAGCAGAGTTCTGTATTAACAAGCTTTTCTCAAACAGCATCTCTGTGCCAGAAACTGTGCTGAGGAGTGAGTACCCACAAGGAGTAAGAAAGGCACTCTTTAAAGCGATTTCTTTTCTTTTTTTAGATTTATTTATTATTATAATTAAGTACACTGTCGCTGTCTTCAGACGCACCAGAAGAGGGCGTCAGATCTCATTATGGGTGGTTGTGAGGCACCATGTGGTTGCTGGGATTTGAACTCAGGACCTTTGGAAGGGCAGTTAGTGCTCCTAACCACTGAGCCATCTCACCAGCCCAATAGGATCCAGAATCTTTTTTGGGGGGATGGGGTGGGGTGGGCAGGGGATTTCGAGACAGGGTTTCTCTGTGTAGCCCTGGCTGTCCTGGAACTCACTCTGTAGACCAGGCTGGCCTCGAACTCAGAAATCCACCTGCCTCTGCCTCTGCCTCCCAAGTGCTGGGATTAAAGGCGTGTGCCATCACCACCCACTAAAGGAATTTCTAATAGTCTAAGAAATCGTGCAGCTTTGGATATGGTGGACTCAGTGCTGCTGGGCATCTAGGAAGGAGGATTTTAACGGTTCTCAGGTCTCTGGTTTCCAAGTTAGTTCAACGACATTCATTCTGTCTCTAATATACTCAGCATTATGCTAGGAGACACAAAATAAAAGTGTACCCCACGTCCTTGAGCAGTTCACACAGTAAGAGACAAATAACTAACCAGAATAAGAAGTGCTGGATTCAATTACCAAGGTGTTGCTATGGGATACCGATAAGGAGTTAATGGGGCTCACCAAAGAAGGAAGCTCTGCAGCATAAAGCGGGGCACCCAGAATACTCTGGCAAAAGAGCAGGCAGGGACACAAGCACACGGCATGCCTAATGCAGCACGTTACTGGTTTATGAGGAACAGAGGGGACAAGTGAGTAACGATTCAGGCCATAGGCTTGGAACACCAGGACGACTTACTGCGGTGGGTGCCACGGAAGGCCTCCAGGTCTGCTCCCTGTGCAACACTGCATATAGGAAATCTGCAAGCAGCAACCAGAAGCCAGAAATCGGAGGTGGCTTCCGTAATGACTGAGAAGCACAGTGATAGGAGAGAGCACAGACAGGTGAGAAAGAGACTGCACAGGCTTGCCAAGAAGTTTAAAACAATAGCGTTTTCCTGAAAATTCTCTAATTCCTTTTTTTTTTTTAACCAAGTCAGACTGGCTTCCCACAGAATAATGAGGTTTCACCCGGCTTCATTCCAAAGAACAAGACATAGGCACTATCGTCACAGTGCTCAATTTAAAAAGTAAAATACACTGGTTTGAGATTAGTGTGGCGAAAATGGCTTTGGGGCATTTTATCTACTCCCATTCTATCAGTTATAAAGACTTTAAATAGTTTGTTTTGGTTTTAATAGAATCACACTCTAAACAACTCAGCCAACCAATCAGACTTGTTCTGGTTTGATAAACAGTGTCTCATGTAGCCCAAGCTAGCTTCAGATTTATTATATAAAGATGTCCTTAACAACTACGGAAGGAGTTGCAGAGACTAACTATGGAGCAGAGACTGAAGGAAGGACAATCCAGCCTGATATAGCTGTCTCCTGAGAGGCTCTGACAGTACCCAACTGATACAGAGGTAGAGGCTCACAGCCATCCATTGGACTGAGCACAGGGTCCCCAATGAAGGAGTTAGAGAAAGGGCCAAAGGAGCTGAAGGGTTTGCAGCCCCTTAGGATGAACAACAGTATGAACTAACTAGTATCCTCAGAGCTCCCAGGGACTAAACCACCAACCAAAGAGTACACATGGTGGGACTGATGGCTCCAGCAGCATATGTAGCAGAGGATGGCCAAGTCGGTCATCAGTGGAAGGAGAGGCCCTGGGCCCTGTGAAGATTCTGTGCCCCAGTGTAGGGGAATGCCAGGGCCAGTAAGGAGAGGGTGGGATAGTGAGCAGGGGGACGGGGGAAGCAACAGGGGTTTGTTCTTGTTGTTTTTTGGTTTGTTTGCTTTTTTTCTTTTTGGAGGGGAAACTGGGAAAGAAGAAATTCATATGACATGTAAATAAAGAAAATATCTAATAAAAAAATAAAAGCATAAAAAAAAAGTCCTTAAACTCGTGGTTCTCCTGTTACACCTCCCAAGTGCTGGGGTTACAAGCATATGCCATCACACCCAGTTCAGCTATAAATAGTTTTTATGGGGAGAGAAGTCTGAGGTAAGGTCTCTCTGTGCAGCCCTTGCTGTCCTGGAACTAGCTTATATAGACCAGGCTGGCCTCAAACTCAGAGGTCCAAATGCCTCTGCCCCAAGTGCTGGGATTAAAGGTATGTACCACCAGACCCAGCTCATCAGCTATAAATCTTTTTTTCTTTTTAAGATTTATTTATTATTACATATAAGTATACTGTAGCTGTCTTCAGATGTACCAGAAGAGGGCATCAGATCTCATGATGGGTGGTTGTGAGCCACCATGTAGTTGCTGGGATTTGAACTTGCGACCTTCGGAAGAGTAGTCAGTACTCTTAACCACTGAGCCATCTCACCAGCCCAGCTATAAATCTTAAATAGAAAAACAGTCGGGCTGGAGAGATGGCTCAGCGGTTAAGAGCACTGACTGCTCCTCCAATGGTCCTGAGTTCAATTCCCAGCAACCACATCATGGCTCACAATCATCTATAAAGAGATCTAATGCCCTCTTCTGGTGTGTCTGAAAACAGCTACAGTGTACTCATATATGTAAAAAATAAATCTTAAAAAAAAATAATAAAGGGAAGGGGTATATTTTTTTAAAGAATTAAAGGGCTGGTGAGATGGCTCAGTGGTTAAGAGCACCGACTGCTCTTCCAGAGGTCATGAGTTCAAATCCCAGCAACCACATGGTAGCTCACAACCATCCGTAATGAGAAACTTAAAAAAAAAAGAAATTAAAAAAAAAAAAAAAAAGAACTTCAGCACAAAGCTGTGCCTTCCTAGCCCTGTACCAAAGGCCAAAAATGAGTAGAGAGATCAGAGAAAGCTTTGACTGAGGTCCAGGATCCCTTTATAGGATCACCGCTTCACATCTGGCTGAAGATCAGAAAGCAAGAGACCTCTTCCACACAGGTTCTGAACAGGCAGCTGGAGCCCAGAAAATCTCCACCCTAGACTACTGAGAGCAGAGCAGGTACACTCTACCAGAGGAAGCACTTTCCATGTTTGTTCTCTCAACACAGCTACAAAAGGAGGTGTTGTTATTCCCTTTCTATAGACCCATACTAAGGCTTACAGAAAATAACTTAAATCTGGTAGCTAGCAAGTAGACAGCACAACACCCACACACCCAAGTGAGTCTGTTTTAAACTGTTGTGACATGTACTCTTTCTTTTTCCCTTTCTTTCTCTTTTAGAGATGTATTCAAGGGTTGCTCAGGTCACCAGATACAGTCCACTGGTGTCTACAGGCCTATTCCTTATAGAAAACAAAGCAGTCTGGCCAGACTACTACTTCTGATACAGAGAAAGACTCAAAATCTTATTTCTTCTGAGGAAGGGGCAAGAAGAAAGTCACTCCCATGTAAGCTGAAAACAAAGGAGCCTGTTAGGAAGCCCCCAGATGTGAGACAGTACATGAGGCAGGGCTTTGTCCTTCCCCACAGATTTCTTTTTTCCTATTACCAAAGATTTTTAATCACAAAAGCATTTTGACTCTCTACAATGTTTTCAACAATCCTAATAATGTCTATGGTCACCCTCTGTTAACCCCCCAGCCTTGTACCCTGGCTCTCACTATCACCAGGCTCCCAGTAATGTAAGTAGTTTTAAAGAGGTATATGGCCCACTTAATTTCCCTAGGGCTCGCTTTTATCATCAATAAAAGAACTCATCAATAGCAAAACTGGTGCATTAAAAAACTGGAGAGGTATCTCCTGGCTGTAGACCCCCAAAACCAAACAAATGGAAACATAAACGGGGCTACAGATGTAGCTCAGCTGATAGAACCTTTGCCTAAATACTCAAAGTCCTGGGTTCAGTCCCAGCAGCATATCAACCCCTGTGATACCTTTTAAAGGTAGAGGCAAGAGAATAAAAATAATAATAATAATACAAAACAGTTTCAAAAAGCTCAAGGTCGCAGGGCAGTGGTGGCACATGCCTTTAATCCCAGTACAAGACTGCCACTTGGGAGGCAGAGGCAGGCAGATTTCTGAGTTCAAGGCCAGCCTGGTCTACAGAGTGAGTTCCAGAACAGCCAGGGCTATACAGAGAAACCCTGTCTCAGAAAAAAATTAAATAAATAAAAATTTAAAAAAAGCTCAAGGTCATCTTCAACTATTAAATAAGTTATAGGTCAGCCTGAGCTACATGAGACTCATCTAAACAAAACAACAACTATCAATAGCTACACACTGAATAGAAACCATGCTTACAAGGGAGGAGAGAACTGAGAAACATCTTCTACGGTGATCTCTTCCAGCACAAAGCACCAGGAGCAAAAGGGTCTGTGGATAGAGACTTTACATCACAAACACAATCAAACCCAACCTCCTACTGACTATAAGACTATAAAGCAAGGTTACCTTTAAATACCTTGCTTAGGAACTGGTCCCTGATGCAGCAGGAATTCTTAACCTCTGGGAACTGTCTCAAGCTTGAGTGTCTTTAATTTCTGTGAGATTTCCACAATGGAAACAGCTATCTGACCAAACTAGAAAACTTGTCAGCATTGATCAGTCACACCTCCAGTTTAATTGGTTGTAAAAATTTAAGTCTGAGACAGTACCCAGAGGTAAAGAAATGTCCACTTAACTGAGGCACATGCCTTTAATTCCAGCACATAAAAGGTTGAGACAACAGAATCAGAAGCTTAAGGTCAGCTTCAACTACAGGCTTGCTTAAGCTTAATAGCAAGATCCTGACAACAAGATATAAAATTAAAATTAAGCCAGGCACAATGACACATACTTGTAACCTTGTCAGAATTAGAGGCAGAAGGATCAGGAGTTCAAAGCCAATCTCATTATATACTAAGTTCAAAGCCAATATGGACTACAAGAGGCATATATACATACTTATTAAATTAAAATCAATACCTTTTGAGTGCATCTCAGGTTCTTCTGTTTCTAGAACTCTTTAACATACAATGCAGAAGAGGCAATAGACTTGCCAAGAGAGAAGTAGCTAAGTGTAAAGTCGGTTCACCAACTGTGATGACGAGAACTGACGATCAACAGACATAACGACAAAGCTCCTTAGTGAGCTTCATGGCCAGGGCACAGACCTCAGAGGCATGCCCCTCCCCGCTTCTCTGTAGATGTGAAAAGGAACCTAAACTTTGAACGCTACCTACCCAGAGATTCCAATGCTCAGTCTAGGAGCACAGGCTTTGCTGTGAACAGACAGCACCCAAGGCACCAGAGGAGTGGATGGTAAATCAAAGCACCTCAGAGTCCAAGGTCTGGAACACACAGTGAAGGACAAAGCCAATTCTAGCCTCTCTGGAGGAGGCCAAGTAGAAACTCTCTCCCACCTTCTCCACTACTTCTCCACTGCAGTTCTTTTCCAACTCTCTCCCTGCTGTAAGGACTTGAAAAAAACAATCTGCTTTTGTTGTTCTGGAGTTTTGAAACAAGGTCTTACCTTTTAGTCCAGACTTGCCTGGAACTTCTTGTGGAGCCCAGGCTGACCTGCAGTTCATGATCCTCCTGCCTCAGATTCCTAAGTGCTGGATATATATAGGGATATGTCATCAGGACTATCTTAAAGGTGTCACTCCACAACAACTTTAAAAAGAACAACTTCAAAGTAGGAGGGATGGTTCAGCCGTTAAGAGCACCGACTGCTCTTCTGAAGGTTGTGAGATCAAATCTCAGCAACTACATGATGGTTCACAACTGTCTGTTGCCCTCTTCTGGATATCTGAAGACAGCTACAGTGTACTTACATATAATAAATAAATCTTAAAAAAAAAAAGTAGGACTTGTGAGAGGTGGATAAAAGAGAGAAAGGATGTATGTGTATGGGAAAATAAATATATATTATATTTAAAAAGAGGGGAGGCTGGCAAGATAGCTCAGTGGGTTAAGAGCACTGGCTGCTCTTCCAAAGGTCAAGAGTTCAAATCCCAGCAACCACATGGTGGCTCACAACCACCTGTAATGAGATCTGATGCCCTCTTCTGGTATGTCTGAAGACAGCTACAGTGTACTTACATATAATAAATAAATCTTTAAAAAAAAAAAAAAAGAACAACTTCTGTTTTGAAATACTTGGAATATTCATAAGTAAAACAGAAAATACTATCTTATAAACATCTAAAAATTAAACAGGAGAGGGAGATGGCATAGCAGTTAAGAGCACTGGCTGCTCTTCCAGAAGACCCAGGTTCAATTCCCAGCACCCACATGGCAGCTCACAACCATCTATAACTCCAGTCCCAGGGGATCCAACAACCTCTTCTGGCCTCAGGCACCAGGCATATACATGGTGCATGAACATACATGCAAACAAAACATTCATGCACATAATTTTTTAAAAATTAAAAAGCTGCTAGGCAGTGGTGGCACACACCTTTAATCTCAGCTCTAGGAGGGCAGAGGCAGGCAAATGTTTGAGTTTAAGGTTAGCCCAGTCTATAGACTGAGTTCCAGGACAGAGTTCCAGGGCTACACAGAGAGACCATGTCTCAGAAGAAAAAAAATTAAAAGCTAGAGTTCATCATGCCTGCTACACCCTAGAACTGGTGTTCAACTATCCTGTGAACGGAATGAAGGATTACAAGCTGATGAACAAGTTAAAAATGGAACCAGGAGGAAATTCATAGCTTTGACCCTCCTGGACACCACCAAGAAACTAACTTCCTTCCATGACGACCCTTAGCTGCAGCTAGTCATCTCATTTAAAAAAAACAAAACAAAACAAAACAAAAAAACAGCCCAGCAGGGAAGCACAGACAAGCAGACAGATCTCTGAACGCCAGCCTGGTCTACATAGAGATTCCAGAGCAGTTAAGGCAGGATAGTGAGACTGTGTCTCAAAAGAGGAGAGGGACCAAGAACGGGACTGAGTGAGGGGAGGAGGGAGGACCATAAGACCAGCTCATCTTTGAAAAACACAATGAGCACCTTAACAACAGGAACGCTTCACTCTCATGTCCCCCAGCTTGTTCCACAGGGCCTGACACAGGATAAAGCCTCGAGAAAGGTGAGTAGAATGTCCTGTTGATGACTGCCAACCATGGCAAAGTAAGTGCAATGAACAAGGGTGGAAATCTGAAGCATGAGCTAGCTTTAATTCCTGACTGAATCAAGCATTTTGTTAAAAGACAGGATCTTGCTATGTACCCAAGTTTGTCTATAACCCAAAGCAAACATCCCTTGCAGGCATAACTAGGCATAAGTAAACATGAGCCTCCACCCTTCACTTCTACATTAGCGAAAATACTAAACCTCAATTTCTTCTTCAATAAAACAGTATGGTGCCAATCTTACAAGGTTGGTTTAAGATAGGTAAGTCAGGTGCCTTTAATGCCAGCATAATCCCAGCCCTCAGGAGGCAGAGGCAGACAGATCTCTGAGTTCAAGGAAGTTTTATTGGGTTAAATGATGTGTCAAGATCCTCTCCAAAGCGAGGCGTGATGGTTCATGCCTTTATACCCAGCACTTGAGGGGCAGAGGCAGGCAGATTTCTGAGTTCAAGGCCAGCCTGGTCTACAGAGTGAGTTCCAGGACAGCCAGGGCTACACAGAGAAACCCTGTCTCGAAGAAAAAGAAAAAA
Organism: Montemys delectorum; assembly: GCA_019843815.1. Taxonomy (NCBI): domain Eukaryota; kingdom Metazoa; phylum Chordata; class Mammalia; order Rodentia; family Muridae; genus Montemys; species Montemys delectorum. The sequence goes on along the minus strand of JADRCD010222510.1, from coordinate 20,373 downwards.
AAAAGGCAGTTCAGTTCAACATGACTCAGTAACCAGGGTTGGTTCAAACTTCTGGAGTCAGACCTTAAGTAGTTTATTTTAGGCATGTTTAAGCACAGCACAATTTGGTGAAAACTTATTCTGTGGATAATTATCCTAATCTTGCATTCACAACAAAGTATATATGAATCTCTCTGAGGAACGATGTAAGCTAAATAAATTGAGAGGATCTAGTGCTGGAAAGCTCTCCAGCCAGACAGGTAAATTAAAGATCAACAGGCAATTAAACATGTCAACTCTCTACCTTCTGAGCAGTTAACAGGTTAAGCACTCCTTCCCTTGAAGGAACAATCCTGTCTGTTTAGCATTCCAAGTTCCCCTAGTGCTCATCTGTGAGCACAGAGACCTCAATGCCTTGCAGACACCATCTCATGGTCTGGACCATGAACTGTATAACAGTCAAGAGTGAGCTGAGCAAATAAGTGTGTATGCATTTCTCTCTGACTCTATGAGACTTAAAATTTGTCTTGACTTTCCCAAAGTGAAGGGTGTAACTCAAAATTGTGAGCTAAAAGGACCCTTTCTCCCTTAAAGTTGCTCTGGCCAGGGCAGTTAGTTTACCACAGTGTCAGAAATTAAACCACTGCTGATCGAACCAGAAGGAACTACAAGCCTAGCCCGGTGGTTCCCCCTACTGATGTCTAACCCCAGGTTAAAAGACTGCACTGCACAGGTGTCAAGAATGGCTCTTCAAAAGTCAAGACGTAAATGAGGTTCTCCACGCACTTGAGCAGAGAGAAACCATTACTGATCATATAAACTAGGAGGGTACATCATCTGAATAACAGGCTATCTATAGTGAGGCCCATAAATTAATGAAAAACCAGAGGGCAGAATAGTTCCTCTTCAGACTACCTGTAATTAAAATGTGAAGCTTTCCACTGACAAGACTGAGCCTTGAAGCTTAGGTACATCCTCAGATTAGCACCATGAGGATGGGTCTCCAACTGACATCTAATCTAGGATGCCTGTGCTGCAGGCCTTAGGGTTTGATTGCCAGTGCTGAGACAAACAAGCCCCGAAACTCCTCCACTTGCTCTAGCGTGGAGACCTTCACAGCACTCCTGTGTCTCAAGAGCTTTCGTGATCATCATTTCCCTTGCCTGTCCTTTTAAGTAGTCTTCCCATTTTATGCAGTGGAAAACTAAGCCTAAGAGGTAAAGAACTTGCCCAAGACCATTTGGCCAGTAAGTGGTAGAATTAAAATTCCTGTTTACCACACTCAAACACCCATTATGTCTTCCTCCAAAGAACTGTTCATTCACCCACTGAGAAGGATAGAGCAGAAAGGTCACAAGTTTGAGGCCAACTTGAGCTACATAGCAACCTAGGCTACAAAGGAGAGACCAATCTTTTAAAAAAAAAAAAAATGAACATTCAGGTGGGGCAGTAGTGCTGGGTGGTGCCGATGCACACCTCTGATCCTGGCACTCAGGAGGCAGAGGCAAGCAGATATTCTAGTTCAAGGCCAGACTAGTCTACAGAGTGAGTTCCAGGACAGCCAGGGCTACACAGAAAAACTTCGGCTCGACCCCCACCCCACACCACCAAAAAAATAAATAAAAAAATAACATTCAGATTGGCTTTCTGAAGAGAGGCTTTCCCAAGGGACTGGAAGATAGCCTTCACAACAGCTTCCTTTAGGACAGAGACTGAGTATTGATAGGGAGCAAGGGTGGTGGCGAACACTTTTAACCCCAGCACTCTAGAGGCAGAGGAAAGCAGAGCTCTCCTAGTTTGAGGACAGCCTGGGCTACCTATTGAGACCAGGACAGCTACAGCTACAAAGTGAGACCTGGTTTAAAAATAATAATAATTTATCTGAAGACATACCAGTGTCAAGGTCTTATAACCATGTGTCATTTAGTTTTTAGAAAGAAATGTGAGATGCTAATATGATGGATCTCTGAAAACAATTTCTAGGTGTGGATTTTCAAAAGTGCTTAGATGCTGCCCACCCCCGGCCCCAAGGCTACACCTACACATACCACTGAGAGAGAGTAGACTGGAGCTTCTAGTGTGTTTGCTGTTTTGAAATCCATTTTGTTATTTTTCAGTTTCACTTAATTGGCCTTTTTCCCTGTCATGAGACATACTGGGGCTCAAAGTTGGCCTCAGTAGAGATGAAACAGCCTTCAAAAAACGACAGGAAAGAGGAAGAAAACAACAGTAAATGCCGTGCGATTTTTATTTCTGAGCTGTCATGTGCCTACTAACACACTCCCCTCTCCCATTACCAGTAAAATATGCGGTGTTCTCCATTGCTAGCTTCCCTAAAACAGTGCAAGTATTAATATGCAGATTGAATTTACTACCTGAAAGAAAGGTTATGATAAAACTGATGTGGCAGCTCGTCCGAAGCATTCAAGAGCCAAGTCCCAGTGAAAAGCACTGACCCATGTCACACAAAGAGCAACCCTAATATTACATTATGGTTTCCATGAAAATTTTATCTAATCTCTAAGTGTCTATATTTTTTAACAGAACAAAAAACTTTTGAGTGTAAAGCTAACAAGGACACACACACAGACACACAAACACGAGAGAGAGACAACACATACACACAATCTTTCACACTCTCAAAACAAATACTGCTAGTATTTGTAAACACATCAGTTTCTTCTCTTAGCAAACTGGGAGGATTCATTTTCTTCCAGCCTACCTAGCGTGGGCTAATCTAATCATTCCCTCAAAGCAGCTTGCAGTTTTGTTTTGTTTGAGTGGGAGGGCCAGCCGGATTTGAATGGGAAGCAGGCATTATAAGTACATTTTAGAAACTGATCCCACATATGGGTCATGGAGATTAGAGAAACAGAAGGTTTCAAGTCTTCTGGGCCGAACTGGAACTCTGTGTAGCTAAGGATGACACTGAAATCTCAGATGTTCCTGCCTCAGTTAGTACTGGAATTACGGGTGCACACTATAGTGTATACACCTGGTATATGTGACGCTAGGGATTGAATCCAGGGCTTCATCATCGAGCTACATCTCCAGCCCTTATCAATATATATCTATAGGTATAGTACAAAAATTAGTTGCTACTATTTTCTCAGTTGTTGGACATTTCTGGAATCCAATTCTGGAATCCTTTCCCATCAAAAGGATTCAGGGACCATCTGAATGGGAACACCTGCTACGTGAACAGCAGGTGCCTACATAATACCTTATCCAAAGTTCATGGAGGGGAGGCCTAGAGATTAAGGAAAAAGGAATTTGAAATCACAATAAAGTCCATAACCTTAAAATCTGTGCGCCAAAGGCAAGTTTTACATCTACCAGAGCAAAGGAAAACACGCAAAACGGGAGGTACCACCGGGTTAGGGCACAACAGCATATGTCAAGAGACTCGGGAGGTATGGACCAATCACCAAAACGTCAACCCTGGAAGTGGCTCAGAGAGCAACATCTAATTCACCCCTTCTTTGGAGAGATGTGGGGAAACTGAGGCCGAAGATGGAGGAAAAAGGAAGGCAACTCAAAACAGATGCGCAGGCCAAAGCCACTGCCCCCTCTTCTGGCGTTGGAGGGGTCACTGCGTCGCTAAGAGGAAAGTGACGCGACAGAGCACAGCTTTGGGGCTGCCAGCCTAGGGTGCTGTTGGACGTCTCGCCCTGAGGTGGATGTGGTGGGTAGGACCCGGAACACTGTGGGAAGGTGCGGAGAGCGCGGGAAGGACGAGGCCGCTAACGAGGGAAGGCCCAGCCTGCGCCGTCCGCCCTGCGTCCCGCTCCAGGGCCCGGGGCCCCCACCTCCCCTACCTTCGGCTTTCCACGGCAGCCGAGGGGCAGACACAATCCCCACAATTCCAGGCGGCTGCAGCGGCAAGCAGCTCCTCGTGCGCAAACGCCGTGCAGCGGCTGCCTGGCTCTGAAGACGCGTGGCTACTACGTCACTCTCGATCTCGCCCAATGATAACCTGCCAGAACAGCCTGCAGCCTCTCTTGCCCCACGCCGCATTATTAGCCCCGCCTTCCTCCGATTCTAAGCCCCGCCCCTAGAGTCTTCCTCCGCAGGGGGAAAAAAAAAGCTGAAATTTGTTCCTGTCCCTCCGCTGGAAGCTGTAGCTAAAAAGAGCTACCCGTGGGCCTGCTCTTGTTTCCCACCTAGAACTTTTAGCTTCTTGTTTAATTTCCCAAGATCGTAATTTCTTTCTAGTGTAAGGATCTTCAGAAAGAAATCTGAGTGGGTGGGAGGTAAATATAAATCACAATGTTCTGACTCAGTTGTGACACACATTGAATCTCAAGCAATAAATAGTCCTTTGAAAAATGTATGCAAAATAGAGTACCTGTAAGTCACTAGCTTTATGTAATTCTGTTTTGAGAATGTTTTTTAAATGATAAATCATTTGAACAATAAATAGGGCACCTGCATTTCTAATACGGCCATACCACTGACCGGTGATGCACATACACAATAATTTCACAAGATTAGAATTGCTGTCCTCTTTTCTTACAAATAGGACAAAGCTCAAAGAGGATGTTCTAGTTTGCTTTGCACTGCTATGAGAAAATACTGACCAAAAACAATTAGAGAAAGGAGTTTGACTTAAGGGTTACAGTCTGTCATCCAACAAAGTCAGATCAGAAACTTGAGGCAGGAACTGAAGCAAAAACCACCAAGGAATGCCACTTACTGTCCTTCTTACTCTGGCTTGCTTAGCTACCTTTCTTATACAGCTCAGGCCCACCATCCTAGAGATGGTACTGCCCACTGTAGTCTTCAATTACCAATCTCGAAAATGCTCAATGCCCAAAGGCCAATCTGCTAGAGGCAGTTCCTCTACTGCGGCTCTTCCTGGGTCAAGCTGACAACTTTAACTGAAGCTATGGCAGGATAAAGGATCTACGAAAGGTCAAAGGAAAACGGTATCAGATGGCCGGGACACTTCCAAAGTCATGTTTTCCTTTTTTAATGATGCGTTTTTATTTTACGTTAATTGGTGTTTTGTTGGCATGTATGCCTGTGTGAGGGTGTCAGATCCCCTAGAACTGGAGTTACAGAAAGGTGTGAGCTCTCATGTGGGAGTTGAACCCAGGTCCTCTGGAAGAGCAGCCAGTGCTCTTAACCACTGAGCCATCCCTCTAGCCCCATGAAGTCATGTTTTCTTGCTACTATATCACATATACACAGACCCATTAAACCCGACTAGTAAAATAGTTGCCAGTGGTTCTAGGCCATTTGTGAGGGGAGAAAAGGATAATCTACGCCAGCAGTGCCCTCAAATGGCAAATATTCCCCAAGATACAACAATTAATTTATTTCTGGAATTCCTTTGCATTCTTTGTATATCAGGTTAGCTTCCAGCTTTCAATTTACCCTCTTAACTATGTTTATTTCAAGCAGGTGGGAGACTGACTTTGCGATCATTGGGCAGAACCTCAGTCAGTAGCTAGGGAGGGAGGATGCTCTTCTGGGCAGGAGCCGAATGAATAGAACCAGTTAGTGAGACATGATAGAGCACAGAACAGCTTACTCTCCTGTGCCAGGCGCCCATTACCCTGCCACCATAAAGGACAACAAACCACACTCACCACAAAAAGTCCTTCTGTCCTTAAGCTGCTTTTACCAGGTACTTGTCTCAGCAATGAAAAAAGTAATCATACAAGGGAATACAATTGTGCAGTGAGAATTTCGGTTTCTTTCAAAACCCAGCTATGCTGTGGGAATACGTGTTTTAATCCCAGGTGTGGGATATGGGGCTGCTTCAGATTATCCACAGATGCTATGATTTTTGCCAGCTGCAAATAGTATACGTTTGGAATTCTGTGGATTCTTGAGAGCATATAAATGCAAGAGCTCCAAGAGGCCCCTTAATGGCTCCTGCTTCCGCTACTGCTGATGCGGATGCGGATGCGGACGTGGATGCTGGTGCTGGTGCTGGTGCTGGTGCTGGTGCTGGTCCTGGTGCTGATGCTGGTGCTGATGCGAATGCTGGTGCTGATGTTGTTTCCACTTCCTGCTATTGCATTTGCTGTTTTTGCTATTGCTATTGCTAGTTTGCTGGTTGGAGCTATCCTGATGACAATGAAGATTAGCATTACCCCTAGAAACTCAGGCCCCCTAATCAGCAGGAAGTAGTCTAAAGAGATCTGTGCCCCCTTTCCTCTCTAACCTTCTTTCTCCTCTACCTAGTGTTGGGTTGGAAGGGATGAGGATGGAGTAAGGGTGGAGAAGGGTAGTAAGATATAAGAACCCAATAAAGTAGCCCCAAAACACACCTACAGATCTCCATGAGTTTGGGGCCAGCCTGGTCTACATAATGAGTTCCAGAACAGTCCCAGAGCTACCATAGTAAGACCTTGTCTCAAAAAAAATGCCTTTTATTTTTTTAAATTATGTGTATATGTATCTGTGTGCCTGTATCTTATATATGCACATGAGTGCAGGTGCCCAGCCAAAACTGGAGTTTACAGGCAATTGTGAGCTGCCCAATGTGAGTACCAGGAACCAAACTCAGGTCCTCTAGAAGAGTAATACACACTCCTCGCTGTTGAGATATCTCTCCAGCCCCTCCTCCCTGCAGACCTTTTCTGAGTGAAATCTCTCTACATATGCTATCTGTTCCATGACACTCTTGTGAGACACTAGGAAGATTTTGCTCCCATTTCCATAGAAACAAAATCTCTATGAACCCTTCAGAGATGTATCGTCCAGATGTGGCTACTGGATACTGCATTGGAAGGTATCTCAGTGCAAGTAGGGAATGGTCCCAGAAAAACTAAGTCAGATAGATAGCCAGCATGGAGAAGCAAGTCTCTAAAGAGAACTCCAAAAAGGACCAAAGGAAGCACTTCTATTCAAAACTGGAATCCACATCTGCCTGGGCTGTATTCCTAAGATGTAGGTCCAGCCAAGGCAGGGTAGAAACCAGCTGACCTCTCTTCAGACATGAGCATACACTAGCCTTTATCTGCAGCTTCCTTGGTGAAAGTCAAGAATTCTATCTAGTCTCAGGCTAGCAAGATGGCTCAGTGGGTAAAGGCACATGCTGCCAAGACTGAAGACCTGAGTTTGGGTCTAGGGCCCCCCTCCCCGTGATAGGAGGAGTAAAGCGACCCCAATAAGTTATCCTCTGGCCTGCTCCTGCATGAGTGGCATTAGCATGCCCACACATGTGTGCACATATACATGAATAAATGAATAAGTGTAATTAAAAGAATTAAAAGTAAAAATAGACCCAAGTTTCTGTTTAATTCTAGTTTCTATATCCAGGACACCCTGACTGCATTGCTGAAGGCCTCAAAGAACAGGAAGAAGCATGAAACAACACAGTACTTTAGCCCTTATGAAAGGAGTATGTGGATTTCTTGACGGCAGGCTCCTACGCCCTAAAAGGCTTCAGCAGCTCCAAGGGGCTTGGGCCAGCGGAAGGTCAGTAAATTTAAACTGCACTAGCTCTCAGCTAAATAGGCCTTTCTGGTTCAAAGGGAACACACACACACACACACACACACACAAAAAAAAAAAAAAAAAACCAGAGAGCCAAAAGACAGACAAGATTTTGAAGTATTTTCACCAAATATTGTACTGAGGCTGAAGCAAAGCTCCAAGAACCATGTCTCCATCAGCAGAAGGACTTCAACCACACATCTGACAAAATGCACCGCCTACAGGCACCCTCAGAGCCTTGGGGTCACACGCTTAGGGCAGACACAGCTTCCGTGCAGTTCAAGTTGTTCAGCGCTGCATAACAAAGCATCTTCCAACTCAGTCTCTTAAGACAATGATAATTTATTTAGCTGTCTGGGCAGGAGAGAGCAGAGAAGCATCAACTGTATTCCACGAGTCACCAACTGCGATGGCATGACAAAGGCAAGATGCTCAATCACGGGGCTGGCGGTTGACACTGGCTGTTGGTTAGACTCTCAGCAGGTGCTGTCATCCAGGATACTGACAAGCCTCTGCACGTAGCTGCTTGGCCTCTTAAATCCATCTTCCACTGCTATAATAGAATACCACAGGCTGGGTAATTTGTAATGAGTAGGAATTTATTTAGGTCATGGTTCTGGAGTCTAAAAGCTCAAAATGAAGGGGTGATGTGGTGAGGACCTTCAGGCCGCATCATTCCCGAGGCAGAAGGATGGGTAGACATGTGTGACCTGATCGAGCAAAGCAGGAGGCTAGACCTGTTTTGTAACAGCACACTTTGGTATAACTAGTCCACTCTATCAATAAAAGCATTAATAATTGCCTATAGCCCCCACCTCTTAATAGCATTACAATGGCAAATAAATTTCAACGGAGAGGACATTCACATCACAGTGCCCTTCATACAGATGGGGGTGGGGGGTGGGCTGCTTATTGACTTGTTTCCCAAGGCTTACTCAGCTTGCTTTCTTATAGAATCCAGGACCCCCAGCCCAGGGATGGCACCACCCATAATGAGTGGCCCCTCCCTCATTGATCATTAATTGAGAAAATACAAGTTGGCTTTAATCCTAGCACTTGGGTATAGGAGGGAGACAGGTCTCTGTGAGTTCAAGGCCATCCTGCTCTACAGAGTGAGTTTTAAGACAGCCAAGGCTGAGAGAAATCCTGTGTAAGAAGGGAAGGGAAGGGAAGGGAAAGGAAGAGAAGAAAAGGAAGGAAGGAAGGAAGGAAGGAAGGAAGGAAGGAAGGAAGGAAGGAAGGAAATACCTTACAGCTGGATCTTATGGAGGCATTTTCTCAATTGAGGCTCCCTCCTTTCAGATAACTGTAGCTTCTGTCAAGTTAACATTAAACTGTCAACTACAACACATAATTCAAAAATATATCTAAGAAAATAAAACTAGTCAGATCCAGGTATGGTGGCACACATTTATAATCCCAGCACCCAGGAGACAGAGGCAATAGATCCCTGCGAGTTCGAGGCAAGCCTGGTCTACGAAGGAGTTTCAGGAGCCAGGGCTGCAGAGCAAGACTGAAAGGAGAAGCAAACCAACTAGAAAGGTGATGTGTCTGGTGATGCAGGCTTGTAATTCCATCTTCCAGAGACAGAGGCATGGAGAGCAGAAAGGGGAGGTCATGCTTGGCTACATAGCAAGTTCGAGGCCAGCCCAGGATAAATAAGAGTCTGTCAAAAAAAAGAAAGAAAGAGGGGGGGGGAAGGAAGAGAGAAAGAAAGAGAGAGAGAGAGAGACAGAGAGAGAGAGAGAGGAAGAAAGGAAGGAAGAAAGGGAAGGGAAGGAGGGAGGGAGAGAGAAGGAAAAGAAGAAAGAGAGAGAGAGAAAGAGAGAGAGAGAGAAAGAGAGAGAGAGAGAGAGGAAGAAAGGAAGGAAGAAAGGGAAGGGAA
>JADRCD010222510.1:0-10957 GCA_019843815.1 Montemys delectorum | reverse complement strand
TCCTAAAAACCAGGTCACTGCAGGCTGCTGTGCAGCTGTTCCTACCCCTTGGATTCATCTTTTACTGTCCTCCCACAAAAGCCAAGGCTGCATCTCCAGGCAGGGGGCTTCAGAAAAACTGGTCACTCCAGAATCCTGGGCAGGTTGAGTCCAGGAACGGAGCATGCAAGCCCAGCTCAGGGTCAGCAAGCTAAGGATGGGAGAACCTTTCTCTTCTCTGACATCACCCTTTAAAGCAGCACCCGGCAGGCTGGAGGGACGAGACGGTGCAGGTAGGTAAAGACTCGGGCAGCCAAGCCTGAATTTGGTCTCAGGGACCCACATGGTGACCCTTGCTAAGTCTCCTCACCTCCACATGTGTGGCACAGGTGCCCTGTGCCTCCCACCCAGTACAAATTTTAATTGTAATAAAAAAAAATTTTAACTCTAAAAATAAAGGACTAGAGATGTAGAACACTTGCCTAGCATCCGCTGGGCTTGGCATCCTCCGTGAAGAAAGGAGGAGAGAGGTGAGAAAGGGAGACAGAGAGGCTATGTGTACATGTGATGCATTCCTCCCAGTGCCTGACACAGTAACGAGCGGACTAACCTTAACAATTAGCTCAGTTCTCTTCCATGCCTACTGGCTCTGCAGACATTGCGTTCGTGGCCGAGCAAAGTCAAATAGCACACATGTACATGTTTGGATACTTAGGAGATCACACAGGGGACTCCACTCTACAGAGCTACTTAACATTCCAAGTAACGATCTTAGTTTCAGACCTAAATACACAATACCCATTATACATTCCTAGGCTGTCTGGCAGCTTTTGTGGAAAGCTTGTAAGAAACGGTTATTACTGGGGTAGACAAACCCTCCCTCCAGAGACAAGTGAAGCACAGAGGGACTGGAAGTATACAAGTATCTCTTGGACTGAGAGCTTCGGGGGCTTTTCAGAGAACACAGTGCTGCGTTCCATTAACCAGGTGAAGCTGACAAGTCGGTGTGGTTTCGATAGAAGCAGCTTTATTACTCCATATGTTGGAGCACACAATGGGCTGATGCAGGCAACAAGGAGCTGGCTACATACAACTATGATTCATTCTTATTTGTTTAGCCATTGTGACTTCCTATCCTCCCCACACAACCTCCAGAGAGACAGTCAGGGAGGGAGTCGCTGACACCAAGATCATTATGGAATTATGAGTCTCATCGAACCGTCATTAGAGCCACCATAGGGGAATAAATCTTCCTTGGCCAGAGCTTGATATAGAGCCATAGGAACTCAGCTTCATTGTCCTGTCACGTGTTTCTCTGGAAACAGGCTGGTGTAAGCTGGGAAATGGAATAACGTAAAGGAGCCATCCGATAGGGCAGGGGACTCAGAGCCTCTAGCCTTATCTGCTCCTCACTCCAGGCAACAGTGGCAACATCCTATCATTGAAGAGAACATTACAGCTTACGTAGACAGCCTTCTCATATCCCTTATGCTGTTTAATTCTATGGCATGCAGGTTTTATTGCTCTTCATTAACCAAAATGAGAACTGAAGTTCAAATGTGCTGATACAGCTCGGTGCTGGGCATAGGGCAGCCCCCAGATTAGAACGGGTAGCATGGAGTGCTCCCTAAGGCTCCAAGTAGACCTCAGTCTGGATTTAACTCAGAATCTAATACTTTGTGTATTAAAATGAGTCCAATTCCACCCATGAAAGTTCACTTTCCAATTGATATGCTATGAACCAGAATCCAATGGAGAAGGAACACACTAAGTCCAGAGGTAAAGATGGCCTCAAATTCTTTGCCACCCTATTCATGAAAAGTGAGGTGCACTTCCATTCTCTTTGAATCTATGCTGACCTGTGATGAGAAAATACAGAAAAGGTAATGCCATCCCAATATAAGCTTAAACTGAGACCTGCCTTAGCTCTTCTGTAATAACTGTGACCACCCTAAAAGAGAGACATCGTGTAAAGGAAAAGGAACTCCACTGAGCCCACTCTTCCAGGTGTACTGCCAAGACCCAGATACATGAATGAAGCTGGAGGTCTGAAGCTCCAAACCAGATTGTTCTCTGGCTGCCTATACCCAAAAGGTCAGTGAGCATCACACGGAGCAGAAGGATTGGCCAATTAAACCCTTCCTGGAATCTTGACTCTTGGAACTATTCGATGTTTGTTCTAATACATAGATGTCTTAGTCAGGGTTCCTATTCCTGAACAAACATCATGACCAAGAAGCAAGTTGGGGAGGAAAGGGTTTATTCAGCTTACACTTCTGTGTTGTGTTCATCACCAAAGGAGGTCAGGACTGGAATTCAAACAGGTCAAGAAACAGGAGCTGATGCAGAGGCCATGGAAGGGTGTTACTTACTGGCTTGCTTGAGTTCCAATCCTGACTTCCTTTGGTGATGAACAGCAATATGGAACTGTAAACTGAATAAACCCTTTCCTTCCAAACTTGCTTCTTGGTCATGATGTTTGTGCAGGAATAGAAACCCCGACTAAGACAAATTGGTACCAGCATAATGGGGTATTCCTATGACAACCTGACCATGTTTTGGGGAGGACTGTGGAAGGACTTTGGAACTTTGGGCTAGAAGATCCATTCATTGTTAAGAGCTCTGTGGGATGTTGTGTAGGAGCTTGGAAGATAATGTTGAGAACAGTGCAGAAGATGGAGGCCTGGCTTGTGAAATTTCAGAGGGAAGATTAAAGACTCTTTTCAGGGCTGTTGCTATTTTGATTGTGAAGATTCTGTGGTTCTGGTTAGCTGGAGCTGAAGAATCAGCTGTGATTAACAAGATACCAGAACTACTGAAGCAAAAACTTTGCATTTCGGGGCAGTGGTGGCACATGCCTTTAATCCCAGCACTTGGGAGTGCCAGGACAGCCAGGGCTAAACAGAGAAACACCCTGTCTTGAAAACAAAACAAAACAACAACAACAAAAACAAAAAACAAAAAAACTTTGCATTACTGGGACTATTGATGCTGTTTAGAAATTAGTGGTGATTAAGAAGAAACCACCATCACTGAGGTGATATCTTCTGAGAAGTGTTTTCTGAGAGTACAAAGAGGTTGTGTTCAAGAGATACCCAAGGTTGTACCTCATGCTGCAGCAGGACTTGGTAATGTGTAAGAGTCACCCAAGTGGTACTGGTTTTGAAGGCATGAAGATGCTCCTGAAGAGCAGCTGAAGCTCGGCACTGTGGGAGGCCATGGAAGACCATTGGTGAAGGTGCAGCCTCAGTTGCAATTGATGGCCCAGGACTGAAGGGGTCATGCAAAGGAGCTGAGGCTTGGCACCATGAAGAGAGTCTATGAGAGGCTATTGGTGAAGCCTAGTTACAGCGGAAGGCAGCAGTGTTTTGGAGATGCCAGTACCATGAGATGATCACCATGAACAGCAGCATCAGTGAAGTACAGGCATCTGGAGTCAAGAAGACAAGGTGTGTGCTACAAAGGGCAGAGCTGGAGAAGTGACTCAAGCCCTTGGAGGAGCCCAGAACACCATGAGTTGGATCCCAGACATTGGACGGTTGGAGTTTAATTTTGCTTTTGATTGTGACTGTGCCCTGATATTTTTTCCTCCTGAAGGAAGAAGGTATTTTAGTGGAGCCCACAGTTAAGAGACTTTTAGTTTTAAAAAGACTTTGAATTTTAAAAGAGATTGGATACTTTAAAGGGATTGAAATTTTTATATGTAAGAATTTGCAAAGACTGTGGGACTTTTAAAGTTATTTAGATCTTGGGGATGACTAAGATAGTAAGGGTTAGGGCTTAATAGTGATGTGTTTGTGTGTCAAGTTGACAAGGGGGTCAATTGTACTGGCTGGTTTTGTGTCAACTTGACACAAGCTAGAGTTATCACAGAGAAAGGAGCCTCCCTTGAGGAAATACCTCCATGAGATCCAGCTGTAAGGCATTTTCTCAATTAGGGATCAAGGAGGGAGGGCCCCTTGTGGGTGGTACCATCTCTGGGCTGGTAGTCTTGGATCAAGAAAGCAAGTTGAGCAAGCCAGTAAGGAACATTCCTCCATGGCCTCTGCATCAGCTCCTGCTTCTTGACCTGCTTGAGTTCCAGCCCTGACTTCCTTTGGTGATAGACAGCAATGTGGAAGTGTAAGCTGAATAAACCCTTTCCTCCCCAACTTGTTTCTTGGTCATGATGTTTGTGCAGGAATAGAAATAAGACAATAGGATAACAAATGTTTTCAAAAAAGATCCAGGTATTAAATATTTTCAGCTCTCTGGTCCATATAAAATCTCAGTCACATACTGTTTTTTATCTTTACTTCTCTCTATTTTGTTTTACCACTGCTTGAAGATGTGAAAGGGCAGGGGGGGTGGGGGGAAACAGGGGGTGTGGTGTAGGTAGCTTTTTTTTCTCCCAGTAAAAAGGAAGCTAAGCCAGGAATTGAGAAACAGGAATTGGGAGGCAGAGGCAGGCGGATTTCTGAGTTCAAGGCCAGCCTGGTCTACAGAGTGAGTTCCAGGACAGCCAGGGCTACACAGAGAAACTGTCTCGAAAAAACAAAAACAAAAACAAAAAAAATTAAGAGTAGGCTGTAAAACCAGGCGCACTGGCTCACTTGGAAAAGCCTAGCTACTCAGAGGCTGAGGCAGAAGGATCATGAGTTTGAGGCCAGGCCAACTACAAAACAAAACTCTTTCTCAAAAAACAAAACAAAACAAAACAAAAAACAAACCTGCCTGGAGGTAGGGGTGCATGCTTTTAATCCCAGCACTTAGGAGGTAGAGGAAGGCAGGTCTCAGAGTTCAGCCAACCTGAATTACAAAGTTCTAGAACATCCAAGACTGTACAGGAAAACCCTATCTCGAACCAAAACAAAACAAAACAGAGTTCCAACGAGACATAGTAGTGCATTTCTATAATTCACGACTTAGGAGGTAGAAACAGAAGAATCCAGAGTTCAAGGTAATTCTTATCCACATTACAAGTTCAAGGTCAGCCTGGGTTACATGAGACCCTTTGTCAAAAGAGAGGGAGAGGGAGAGAGAGACTCTTAAACTCAGATGGATGAATAGACTTCTTGCCAGGATAGTACCAGGCAAACTGGACTATGTAACTGCTGGTAGTCAGGGTCTAGACTTCGTGTTTCCAGCTTCTTGGCATCTTGTTCAAGGTACACAAAGGTACACAGAATTTCCAACAGAACAAGAATACTCTACTCACAGCAAAAGGATGGCACAGGCTACAAATGAATACACAGTATAGATCTACACAGGGCCACAACAAAGCTACACCTTAAAGACCTTGATTGTTGTTTGGGGTTTCCCTTTACAGGGTTCAAGAGTGGGAGGGGTTTAGTCATTCAGAGGTTTAGTACGAGTGGTACTGTTTTGACTAACAGATTAATTTATTTAATCTTTTAAATATTAATTCATTTAACCATAAAATTAATCTATTTAAAGTCTGCAATTTAATCCAGATATAGTGGCATGTGCTTATAGCTCCAGCAGCTGGGAGGCTGAGGCAGGAGCATTACAAGTTAAAACAGTAAATGTAGCTAGATGTATCTTTCTAACCCCAGCACTCAGAAGGACCATCCACAAGCTGAAATCAAAGCAGTGCTACATTGTGAGTTCCAGGCCAGTCTACATAGCAAGACTTTGTCCTCTCTCCTGTTGGCTTATTTTCTCAAAATCTACTTTAATAGTTTTTTTTTTTGCCATTTAAAACATTTTTAATAGAAAACATTTATAAAACATTTTATAGATCAAAAAAAATCAAAGATCAAAGTTTATTCCAACTTTACTATAAATAACTAAATGAAACACAAAAAGATCTGCTCTCCTGCCTTGGCGTCAGCGTCTAGGTCCTCTGTTCTTTGCCTTTTGGAGAAAATACTGCATTGTAAGGCTGCCATCTTTTGGGACGAGGACTAAGATCAAGATCTTCCTTGATATAACCTCTTTCTAGACATGTCTGAGTAGAAGGAAAGCCAACTTCCCAGAAGTTCTCTGGTGTGTTGGGTGGAATGTAGTGGAAATCGGTGTCTTGAGGAGAAAGCCAACTTCTTTTCTCTTTCTTCTGCTGGCAAATCTGTATAATAAATTTCACATTCTTTATATGTGTGCCCAAGCAATTTCCTCCTCTCTTCTTTTTTCCAAACTACCTCAATATGAGAAAAATTCTCTATGTAATAGCTTTAAAAAAAAAAAGTTTCAGCCAGGCGGTGGTGGCACACACCTTTAATCCTAGCACTTGGGAGGCAGAGGTAGGTGGATTTCCAAGTTCGAGGCCAGCCTGGTCTATAGAGTGAGTTCCAGGACAGCCAGGGCTACATAGAGAAACCCTGTCTTGAAAAACCAAAAAAAAAAAAAAAAGTTTCCACCTCCCTTCTAGCCCACCACCCACCAGAGGTAGTGGAAATGAAAGGTTATTAGGACACAGGGGAAGGGGACCTGTTTGGGGTGATTCTATCTTTGTTGCCAGCAGTCCAGTCCTTTAGCAAAACACCAACAGGAATCACCAGCTACAGTCCAGTCCACTCTGCAATCAATCAGCCATGACAGTCCCATCCATAAGAAACTGCCAGACTTTGCCAATTGGCCTGAGACTGTGGAAGCTGCAAGAAGCAGCTGGAATATCATGAGAAGTTCTTTGGCAAGTTACTCTCTGTGAAATCATGACAAGAGAAGATCAGCAATGTGATGCAAGATGAACCAAAGCCAGAGAGTTGTTAGCGAAGACTAGTGAGGCAAGCAAGGCGAACCAATGCCAGAGGCTCCACTGTCTGTGGGGTCAAAGTTATTTTCTTTCTAAACATCATGCATCCTCTCATGTATGTGCTTCAGCAAAACATCCTTTGACGTATCTGCTTTAGGTAACCATCTTTTCACCTGTCTGCCCCAGCAAAACATCGTATGACATAACTGAGGTTTTTTTTGTTTTTGTTTTTTTTAAAGACTTATTTATTGATTATATATAAGTACACTGTAGCTGTCTTCAGACACAGAAGAGGGCGTCAGATATCATTACGGGTGGTTGTGAGCCACCATGTGGTTGCTAGGATTTGAGCTCATGACCTTCCAAAGAGCAGTTGGTGCTCTTCCCTGCTGAGCCATCTCACCAGCCCATAACTGAGTTTTTAAAAAAACAGACATTTCCTAAAGTTCCCTAAAAACTAACTTAACTAACTGATAATAATAATATATAATTCAGTTGGTTTAGGCATCTTTACAATGTTGTAAAATACCATTAATTCCAAAACATTTTTGCCACTCCAAAGAAGAAAAAAAAATTTTTTTGTGGTTTTTCCAAACAGAGTTTTTCTGTCCTGAATGTACTGGAACTCACTTGGTAGAGCAGGCTGCCCTCCAACTCAGGGATCCACCTGCCTCTGCCTCCCAAGTGCTGGGATTAAAGGCATGCACCATCATGCTTGGCTGAGAGAAATGATTTTTAAATTTTATTTCTTTATTCATTTGTGTGAGTATATGGTATGTGTGTGGACATGTTTATGTGTGTGAGTCCACATGTGACACAAGCCCATTGTGTGGAAGTATGAGAACAACCTTGGGTGTGGTTCCTGTCACCTTGTTTGAGGCAGTTCTCTTGTTTCACCACTGAGCTACAACAACATACCCCAGGCTAGCAGGTCCAAGAGCTGTTGTGGCATATCATGTTTCCATCTCCCATCAGGGGTGCTGGGATTATACACTCAAGCTATTGATGCCAGCTTTTTAAACAGGTTCTAGGGATCTGAACTCAAGTTGTCAGGCTTTTGGGGCAAACACTTTTACCTGCTGAGCAATTCCCCAGCCTCCGAAGAGAAATTATGCTCCCTATCAGTGATTTCCATCCCCTCTTCCTCCAGTCTCCAATAACCACTAATCTATTTCCTTTCTATATAAATTTGCCAGCTTTATATGACAAATGGAATCACACAAGCAAGCTTTGACCTTTCCAACCTCCTTCGCAATCTCCGAGTGGCTAGGAATATAGGCTTATGCCACAAGTCTCAGTTCAACCAAATAGACTTAAACCTGATGGACTTAAACATGTTACATACTCTGCGTCTAGTGCAGAAGAAACAGTTGATTTCACCAGGACCACAAAGAATGAAGAAAGAATTACAGTTCACTGGGAAGAAGTGAGGTCTAGTTACCAGGCAGAGGGCAAAGTGCCCTCTACAGCAAATCCATACATGGCAGCTACAAACAACTACAGTATTGAAAAGCCAGGGACTGTGTCAAATGTACAAATAACTACAGTATCGAATGTGAGAGCCAGGGACTGTGTCAAATGTACAAATAACTACATTATCGAATGTGAGAGCCAGGGACTGTGTCAAATGTACATGCTATTAGATTAAATGTATCTAGCCTTCACTGCCCTCCTATGGAGACTATACTCTTCCTGCTTTGTGGATGGGGAGCTGAGCTTGAGAAAAGTTGGAAATGTTGCCCCAGTTATACAGATAGGCAGTGATGCTTTTACCCAGGTTTCACTGCCAAACTAATAATTTTTGAATTGCGTTAAAATATATATGCTATTAACCCTTTTATTTTGTGTGCCCAATATCGACATTCTCAACAGGGAAGAGCCTGTGTGACCAGAAATTTCCTTTCACACCAAGAAAAGGAAAAAAAGAAAACAGGTTTTTATAATGAGAAGGAAAAAAAAAAATCTGTTGACAGTTTTTTCCTTTCCATTTCCAAGTAAGGATCCCAATTGTCGTCAGTTACTGCATAGCTGGCATGAGACTACATGGCTATGTTTCTCCTAAGCCCCCTTGTTGTACTTCCCATCTTGTTCTAACAGGCCTAGAAATTGAGCTTCCAGCTCCATTCTGCCTATGGGGGATCAGCAAGTGCAGAACTCAACACCGTGCTCTCAGCATCCTCTGGCTATGATTTACAAGAGCTCTTAACTCAAGCTCTTCATTGGTCCTTATGGTGAGGATGTGGGGCCAGGGAGCGCTGACTACCCATCCTCTACCTCTCTAGACAAGAGCCCAGATGGTGTGTGACGGGGGTTGGAGGATCTGTCGAGGTAAAAACTTGAAAGGCTATAGGAAACCAAATTCCTCAGCTTATTCTCCCAAAGACCAGCTTCTGGTGCGTCATGGCAGAATAACTATATATTAAACTTTCTGCCATATTGAACTTAATGCTAAGCTCCAGGCTTACAGCACAACACTGACTCCTCTCTGAGAGACACCCCACTCCTGCCACTCCCTCCTCTACAGTACATACACATCTCCACCAAAGCACCTTGAAGCCCAAGCTTGTGAGCGATCTGCTGTCAGTACTGCAGACACATAAGTGAATAAGCAGCCGTTGATTCTAAAGGCAGGACACTCATTTGCATGAGGAGTTGTGCCTCGTTTGCATTATATTTGCATGACATTTGCATATCACATCCACCCTGTCAGAATGTATATAAATCCTTTATGCTTACATTTCTTTTTTTATTTTCTAAAAAGCTCCACGCCCTCACATCCTGCCCAGACTGCCAGGTGAAATTACAGGTTGAATATTCCTAGTTTGATTGTAAGGAGCTTATGTGTCATGCAAAGATTTCTCACTATAGCAATCCACAGGGATCTTGGAACCTTATTTGATAAATTTCATGTATTTACTCAAATAAATAAATAAATAAAAATTAAAAAGGGAGGCATCCTGATACATATGTGTAATCTCAGCATTCAAGATGTAGAGGCAGAAGAAACATCATGAATTTAAGAGTTTGAAGCCAGATTAAACTACATAAGAGACTCCGCCTAAAGAAATAAATAATAAAATTTAATATTGCTTGAATAGTGTGTGCCTAGCAACCAGGAAGCTGAGGCAGAAGGACTGTGAATTTGTCACATTTAGTCTTTTTTTTTTTGAACTGTTTATATTACATTTGTGTATGCATATATTGATGGATGCATGCATATACCACAGGGAAGCATGTGGATGGAGGTGAGACAACTAGAGAGTCACCACTTTCCTTTTATCATGTAGGTCCCAGGGATCAAACTCAAATGCCTTTATTTATCTTGCCAGCCTAATATATAGCCTTTCCTTGAGACTTGATCTCATTGTGTAGTTCAGCTATCTTCAAACTCTTAATCCTCCTGCCTTAGCCTTCTAACTGCTGGGATTACAGATGTGTGCCATTATGCCCAGAAAAAAAAACAAAAAACACATGCTTATAATTGCCAAGCATGTTCTAAATGCAGAGGATGTCTACATAAACAATGAAATAAAAATAATTACATCATCACAAACTAAATGCTGTCATTTCAGAAAATCGTTTGAAATAGCCAATCAATAAATATAGGTGCATCCAGGTGCAGTGGCCTATAACCGTAATCCCAGTATTGAGAGGTAGAAGCAAGATAAGTACAGGCCAACCAGAGCTACATACCAAGTTTGAGGCTAGCCTGGGTTACATGAGACCCTGTTTCAAATAAATAATTCAAGTGCAAACCAGGTCACTAAAATTTCCTGAAAGTGCTGAATCAGAAGGTCATTTGGGTATTGTATATTATACTGGCATTATTAGTCTTAAAGATTAATCCTGGGAGCTGGAGAGATGGCTAAGAATAAAAATAAACTAAAGAATAGGATAAGAAGACATGGAGGTTACAATTTAAGAGGGGGAAAGGTGGAGCCGGAGGGCTGGAGAGATGGCTCAGTGGTTAAGAGCACTGACTCTTCCAGAGGTCCTGAGTTCAATTCCCAGCAACCACATGATGGCTCACAACCATCTGTAATGGGATCCAATGTCCTCTTCTGGTGTGTCTGAAGACAACTATACTGTACTCATATACATAAAATAAATAAATCTTAAAATAAAAAGATTAACCCTGAAATTAAATAATAAACTTTCCTAAACACCAAATGTTCACAAACCCTACGTTTGGAAAACACCAACTGGGGCAGCATTTAAAAAAAAAAAATTTGGAGCCAGGCAGTGGTGGCACACACCTTTAATCCCAGCACTTGGGAGGCAAAG
>JADRCD010222508.1:0-28687 GCA_019843815.1 Montemys delectorum | reverse complement strand
TGTGTGTGTGTGTGTGTGTGTGTGTGTGTGTGTGTGTGTGTGTGTCTGCTGCTCCTATGGAATGGACACACCTGTCTTGGGGCGTAGGGACAAAGAAAGTGCAGGGCAATCTCATCTTGCCTTCCTGAACTAATGTGCCTACAATAACCTATTACCAAATAAGATCATATTCTGAGGTTCTGAGGTTTGAGTGGATTTGAATTTGGAGATGAGAAGGGTTTTCTTGATACTTTACATTGCTAGCATTTGGGTCACCTCATATCCATTATTCCTCGCCATTCTATAAGTAAGAAAGATATGCCAATATTTCTGATTCCTCCCAACATAAAAATTATTGAGTACCAATTGCTAGAAATGTTTTTACAAAACTGTTTAGAATGACAGTGTGGCTCAGTGGTAGAGCTCCTGCTTAGCTTGCATGAGCCCATGGAAAATAATGAAAAGCGCTAGACTATACCATTAAACCCAGTTTTTAACAGGGGTCTCTCAAGTTTTTTAAAAGTTAAATGTTTCCTGAGTCTGAGAACTGAAAATTAATCTCCTATAAGGAAACAGTGGTAAGCAGCAAGCAGTACAGCTGTTAGAACTAATGGTCTGGTATTTCTATATTCTACATACATCTTCCACATACTTTATATATTACTCTTAACACATTACATGATATAAATGCTATTTGTGTGTGTCATTTAGGATGTAATGATGAGAAAAAAAAGTTTGTATATACCCAATACTAACATTTTTCCCCAAATATTTTTAATTCATGTTTGCTTTTGGATCGGTGGACGTGGAACTGAAGAACACAGAGAGGCGGATCTAGTGCCCTCAGAACTGTTTCAGTTCAGCTTGGGAGCAGCCATGAAAGGTCAGTTACAAGCCTCGAACTGATACTCAGGTTTAATTGTTGAGTTGATCCACAGAGATTAAAACTAGAATGTAAATGTCTTTTCCGACACTGCCCCAGGCAGCCCCTATGAATTAGGAGTATTCCTTGTGTATTAGCAGCACTCATGGGGAAAGCAGATAGAAAAACCTCACAGTAGATCTACTGACCCAGGGCTCCTTCCTGGTGGACAAGTTTACCACTGGAAGTCCGGATGTGAAGGTTCCCCTGTGTATACCTATGCTGAATCTGCCCGAGGTCAGGGACATGTGGCCTTTTTTTGTCTGAAATCTTAAATATACAAACATCTGCTATTATATTTTCCAAATTGTAAAGGCGCCCATATTCAATTTTTTTTATTTTATTAGATAACTAACTTATGAGCTTAAAATGATAACATGTATCTTTTGAATTAATTTTAGAAATATCATTTTGCTTTTAATGC
The DNA here is from genome assembly GCA_019843815.1 of Montemys delectorum. NCBI lineage: Eukaryota > Metazoa > Chordata > Mammalia > Rodentia > Muridae > Montemys > Montemys delectorum. The sequence continues at coordinate 27,362 of JADRCD010222508.1, read as the reverse complement.
TATTTTTGCAAAAGCAACTGAGTTTGTTTCATCATCAGTGTATCTAATATAATATGAGAAAACCATTTTTAACATGTGTAAAAATACATGAAAAGTAATAAATAGAACCGTAGCGTTCTTTCTACTGAGAGCATTTTTCAATTTTAATTTTAGAATTTCTGCCCACTTCATATAGGAACAGTACTTAAGCATCCTTAGTTGAGCGCCCCGGTTCTTTGTGGGTTCAAGGTCTGGTTCCCTTGCTGCTGTGATAGTATTGTTTGTGTCTCCCTTTGTTATTCCTTTCCAGACTCAACTCTTTTTTTTTTTTTTTTTTTTATTAAGGATTTCTGCAAAAGCAATGGGCAGATTCCTTGCCTCCGTACACTCCTTAGAGGCTGGGGAAACACATGTGTATCTTGTAATGGGCTGTTAAAAGCACTTGTTCATCAGATATTTTCTTTTTATTTGTAGATTTAGGAGTATTTTAGCAGGTGTACATTTGCATATAAAAGAGAATAAAAGATAAGAAGTTGAGGCTTTCTCTTTCTCCTCTCCTCAGCATCCTCTCTGTCCTACCCCCTTTATTCAGCACATTTTCACCTTTTTTTTCTCTAGCTGCTTCTATTTTCTAGACCCAAAATGCATATCAAAAAGAAAAACCCTCTTAGTGATCCCTCAGCTTTGCAGGAAGATGGATGATTGGGCTCTGGCAGCTTATGTAACAGAGTAGAGGAAATATATTTATCTCATTGTGTCATCAGCATAGAATTAATAAACAATAGGTTTTAATCTCTTGGCTGGATACATGGATGTAACCTCTTGCCTTGTATGTTTTAAACTGCAATGTTTTCTACTTCTTAAGCTAAAATTTGACATAGAGTTGAATATATAATAGTGCTTGACTATAGGATTCAGAACCGAAAACTTGAGGATGCTTGCACATGTGCGTATGTGTGTGGTGTATATGTGTGTGTGTATTTCTGAATATGAAAAGAACAGGCTTCTTTAAAAATGTCGGATTCATCTCTTGAGTGGTTAACATTACAGATGAGAGAAGTGTTTCCCCGGAGAGCAAAGGCACAGGGTACAGTGTCCATCAAGCCTTTTACAGCTACCTAGTCCACAGATTTTCTGATTTATGCTTTGCTTGCTGCTGGGATGAGCTTAGATTCTTTGGCTCTTAGTCGTATGTTACAGCAGGCTAGCTTTTATTTCTGCGTGTGACTTTTTCTCCTTTATTCGTGTACCCATTCACACTGGAACCGGATTGGCGAGGTAGCAGCTTTAACTTCCTTGCTCTCCTTCTTTCCTTCCAGAAGAGCCTGGGCTTAAGTTACCAAAAAAAGTTTTAAGCATTGTTTGGCCCTTTTGCATTGTGACATTGGCTTCCTGGCTAAGCCTTTCTAGACTGTTCCAGGAGGGTTCTGCACTGTTCGAGAACCTCTAGCAAAAAAGCATGCTCCTGCTTGCAGAGTCTGAAGCTGGCCCGCCATCATTTAACATCTTGCATAGCATCCAAATAGTGTTCGGGTCCTCGCCCTTTCAATGAGCACTTTCCCTAGCGTCTAATTGCTACCTATGGCTGCAGCTTTTCTGCTCCCTCTGTGCACCTAGCTTTGCTTTCTATAGGCAGCCACCCTCTCCTTAGCCCCTGGGATTCGATTTTTCACTCAACGAACCAGTAGGTCAGCCTCTAACCCTCCTGAGATCTTTGTGTTCTCTCTCTCCCCTCTCTGAGTCCCACACTCTAGTGTAAGAGCCTGAGAATCAGGGCCTGGAGCCCAGAGACCTTCCTCCCAAGATACTACTTCTGCAAGCTCAGAATAGTGAGTCTTGATTGATTTTGATAGTGAATCTACTCACAGATCCACTGAAAGGACGAGTCTCTAGCCTCAAATGAACTCTTAAAGTTCGTCCCTGAGTCTTAAAATGTAGGTGCAACTCAATTTTTATTTGACACATACACTTGTGAGGAAAAGGTAGGAAATTATAAATTTGAAGCCAAATTGGGTTCCCTAGGGAGCCCGTGCATCTGAGAAATGTTAGCCTCATAGAGGAATTTAAGAAACACTGATGAACACTTTGCTTTTCTTCATCTATAGAAACAAAAGCCTACCAGTTACTGAAGAAGTCTACCCTGCAGGACAATTCAAATCAAGCTGAAGAGAGATTTGAAAGTCAGTTTTCAAGTAAGTTGGGACAAATTCAGCACTTAAATCCTGTGGCTAGGGGGTAAGGGCAGGAGCCACGACAATGCTTGGTGTTAGAAGCGTGGTGTTAGAGTTTGCTTTATAGTGAGTATTACTGAGTCTGAGTGAGCAAGAACTTTTCATCCTTAGCAGTCAAGCATTTGGAAGGGCCCTCACCCCTGGATACATGGGCCCAGCATGGTAATAGCGCTCATAGACCTGTGCTTCTATTGAGATACCTCATGGAGGTATCTTTTCACCAACTCCCACAGAAGGTACTTCAAGCTGTTCTGCCCTATGCCTCTTCCTCTTGCAAGGACAGCTCTATGCTGCATGTTCACTCTTGTGGGAATGCTGGGAGATTCTCCGCTGTTAAAATGAAAGGAATGTAAGTTCCAAGAAAGCTAACATTTAGGCTTAAACATAGTTTCTTTAGTCTAGAGTTTTGTTTCAATTTTAATTTTCTTACATTCTCCCACTGAACATGTTGTTTTCATTTTATTATATCTTCTTTTCATGTATTTAATTTAATACCGATTATAAAAGGAACATAAGGCCAGGCAGTGGTGGCGCACGCCTTTAATCCTAGTACTTGGGAGGCAGAGGCAGGTGGATTTCTGAGTTCTAGGCCAGCCTGGTCTACAGAGTGAGTTCCAGGACAGCCAGGGATATACAGAGAAACCCTGTCTTGAAAAACCAAAAATAAAAATAAAAAAATTAAAAAAAGGAACATAATATAAAAGAAAATATATGTTTTTTTTTTTTAATTTTAGACTTACATGTTTTATGTGTATATACATTTTGCCGATGTGAGTATGTCCCATGTACATGTGTGGTGCCAATGGATATCAGAAGAGAATGTTGGATTCTCTAGAACCATAGTTACAGTTGATTATGAGCCACCATGGGGGTACTGGGAATTGAACCCCAGATCCTCTGGAAGAGGAACCAGTACTTTTTTTTTTTTTTTAAGATTTATTTATTTATATATATGAATACATTATTGCTCTCTTTCAGACACACCAGAAGAGGGCATCAGATCCCATTACAGATGATTGTGAGCCACCATGTGGTTCCTGGGAGTTGAACTCAGGACCTTTGGAAGAGCAGCCAGTGCTCTCTTAACCTGTGAGCCATCTCTCTAGCCCCCAGAGCCAGTACTCTTAACCACCATCTGAACCATCTTTCTGGCTCAGATGGCTTTAATTTTCTACGACCCCCATATTCTATTTCTCCTATCAGAGTTGTACAGTGAGTTCTTTTTTTTTTAAAGATTTATTTATTATATATAAGTACACTGTAACTGTCTTCAGACACACTAGAAGAGGGCATCAGATCTCATTATGGATGATTGTGAGCCATCATGTGGTTGCTGGGATTTGAACTCAGGTCCTTCAGAAGAGCAGTCAGTACTCTTAACTGCTGAGCCATCTCTCCAGCCCCGTATAGTGAGTTCTTAATGTCATATAATTCATAGACCATATTCAGGTTTCTGGTTGTCTCAAACATGTCTTCCTCAGACAGATACTTTTTCAAGACATGTGCTATTTGTCTATATTAGGAGAATACATTTTTTAGTAATATCAGTGGCACTGTCATTTATTTTGGCTACCTTAATGATTCAGTGAGCCACTTTAGGTTAAAGACCCAGCCCAGGCCTGGAAGTGAAAAGCTCAGAGCGCGACTGCTTAGAGGAGAGCAAAGCCTTGCTCAGAGCGCGACTGCTTAGCAGGTGCAGGTAGCTGAGAAGGCAGTGCTGCAGATATTTGGGGCAAGTGTATTGTGGTTTTTTTTGTTTGCTTGCTTTTGTTTTTTTTCAAGACAGTGTTTCTCTCTGTAGTCCTGGCTGTCCTAGAACTCACTTAGTAGACCAGGCTGGCCTTGAACTCAGAGATCTGCCTGCCTCTGCCTCCCAAGTGCTGAGATTAAAGTTGTGTGCCAGATGGCAAGTGTATTTTGATACCTAACTGGCAGGTACAAAAGACAAGTATTTGGCATAAATTGTCATCTCTTGTTATCTATAAAAATTATGCTACTATTAAATATATCAATAGCTTATTCCAAGTAATATTGATTCTTTGAACAGTTCATACATTTATACAATGTATTTTGATCATATTCTGTTAAACTTTTCATACATGAAATGGTACTTAACAGGTTGTATGGCTGAACACAGGCAGATTCAGCTTCCTCAATCTATCTCATGGTGATACCTTGAAGGATCTCAGTAGTCTGATGATAGTATTGACAGGAGCTTCTTATGCTGTTGGCTGCTCTTAGAATTGACAGTGCCCTGCATCCACTCTCCATTGCCTTCTCCCTTCTATTGTCCTGTAGTCTCCTGAGCTACAGAGAGCAGACACTATCTGAGAGGGTGAAGGGAAACCTGCCTGCCCTGAAAACCAGAGGGTAGGAATCTCATCCTCGCCTCTCACTCCTACAGGAGCACTCCTGTCTCAGTTACTTTCTTAGTTAGATGTTTTAGGTCTCTGTCTCCAGATCTGTTCCTGAGAAAACCCACTTAAGTTCTGAGCCCCACTTTTCATAATGCAAAGTTCTGTCCTATACAAATGTGGAGACCCTGTTTGAGTTGAGCATGGGCATGGTACTGAAAGAGTTAACCTGCCACAGAGATTACATGCAGGGACAGCATTCACAGGTTAGCAACTCAGCAAACCTGTGGCAAAGCTGCCTGTGTACTCTCCGGGATCTGGGGGTGACTGCCCATTGAAAACAGAAATGCCACAGAAATATCCAAGGCTGAGGACAGTGGGGACAGTCCAGCCTCCATCCCCAGGGAAAATGGTGTGTTGTGTATCCACATCTTCAACACAGGCTGAGTGGACTTGATGGCTTTTAGTGGAAATTTATTCTTTGTGGGATAAGAAACAGGATTTAGCCAAAGGGCTTAAGAATAGATAGTGTGGGAGCATGTCATCCCAGAGTGTCAGTTTATGTCTGAGACCTGGTTCCCTGTACCCTTGTCTTAGTAAGCCAAGCATCCCTGCCTGTGTCCTAACAAAGAGCATAGTTCAACCTATGCTCTTATTTGTACTCCCTGGCCATTTAAAGCAGAGTTTGCTGAGGACTTCGCTCTAGGTTATGTGCTTGCCTAGCACATTTGAGGAGGTCTTGGATTCAGTCCCCCAGATCACAACAAAGGACTGAGCAATTAAAGTGAAGAATAACGCAGAACCCCCTGGGTAGTTTAGTTTTGTATGTTTTTAATTTAATTTAATTTTAGTATTATAAAGAAAATTCCCCATTTCTTTTCAGTGTTCTATGAGTATTTTGTCTCTGGGCCTAGAAGCCCTGAAACCTTCTGTGGCTTGAACAGTATCTTCCTCTTGATTTCCCAAAATTTCAGGGAGACTGCATGTACATTTGTCTCGAGGCTTTGTGATGGCTAACTCTCACTCTCCTTGGTTGTGTTTGTCACAGGTCTGGATATTGGCAGCAGCACGTTCATGACAAAGACAGCCTACAAAATTGCCTCAGAAGCTAGTTTTTCATCTAGTGAAGGAAGTCCTTTGTCAAGGTAAAGCCGTGAAAACCTTTCTGAATAGCAGTAACAAGATGAGAAATGTCACTACGCAATGAGTTCAGCCCTCGCTGCGTGTTATTTTATGTGTGACTTGATGGAGGGTTATGGTTTGGGTTTTTTTGTTTATCTAAAATAACAGTCAAAACTTTAGTCTACCTTTGAAAATATTTGCACCAGAGCCAAGTATTGTTTTGCAGCTGTTGTTTCCTTGGTTTAAGACTCAATTGACACCTCAGTGAACCACAAATTAGCGTCTACAGCTGCTCGCAGTAGGACTGCTTAGAGACCACACAAAGGAGGCTGTCAGGAAAAGGGCAGGGAGAAGACATCAGGCCTTAAGAGAAATAAAGTGGCATGTTTCTTCTTTCTGAGACTATTGATAGACGACAGGCAATTGCTCCGTATTAGTTTTTGTGTATGGCTTCTTTTTTTTTTTTTTTTTAAGCAAGTCTTCCAGCCACATTATTCACTCCCTTCTGATGTGTCCTTGCTTACTCCCCTTAAAGGACAGAATGTATCTTTTTACACTTGTTAAAATGTAACACTTTTTACAAGTTTTGTGAGCTATAATAAGCGAGTTCTGTGCTGAATTTGACTTCAGCATCCAATAGTAATCATGCAGTGACTTCCAGTCACTTAGGAAGCATTTCTAATGTGTATCTAAGCAATTGCCCGATGCAGTGCCTACCCTTTTACTTTGGACTAAATACTGTTTCAAACAGCCTCGACAGTCTCCTTTGCAGTAGCACTGCTCATTAAAAATGTATCCTTTAGATGGCTGCATTACCTTTGAATTTACTACTTGACCCTGCTAAAATGTTAAAACATGACCTTTACATTGCTTCTGCTGTGTGTAATGTCCAAATAACAAAGTGATCTGATCCAGAAATGTCATATTAAGAAGAAATGAAAATGGACATGAAATCTGTTCATTTGTAGTTCACGGAAGCATGACAGTATTTTAGGACCTGGGCTATTTAGAGCAGTTAACTTTCTCAAATCCTTGCTTTTAGAAACTTGATGAGTATCCAAAATGCTTTCTTGTTTATAAGAAATTACCTTTAATACCAGGTTTTTTGCTTGTATTTTGGAGAAAGTAGGAGCTTACTGGGAGAATGTTGAATACTATATTGTTGGGGTTACACAATAAATTCAAGTTGTGTGTCTTTTAAGAGAATTTTTAAAGGTCAGTAAATTCTACAGACGGTTCCCAGTTTTAATGTTACCATTTGGCTTAAAAATGTATCCCTTTAGTTTCTAAGACTATTAGAAGTATTTGTCCCCATTATGTTTTAAAGACATTAAAACAAGTCCTACCCCCATCCTGCACACTGAGACAGGGTTTCTCTGTGTAGTCCTGACTGTCCTGGAACTCATTCTGTAGACCAGGCTGGCCTCAAGTTTACAGAGATCTGGATTCAAGGCGAGCACCACCAGTGCCTAGCATTAAGACAAATTCTTTATGAATATCCTTTGAGAAGTTCTTAAACATACTTAGAAATAACAGGATCAGATAGGACATCTTCTCAGCCTGGTCATTCATACCTGGCCACAGTTTGACAGAGGAAAATTAAACTTTGTTTTTCTACAAATTAAAGTAAGGAGCCTCTTGTTATTATTTTCTGTATGAAATTAATTTTCAAATAAATCATAAATAATCTCTTCAGCTCCCTTTAAGAAAAAGAAACCCACTAAAAGGTCTTCCAGGAACCCTCAGTGTAGACACTTGATAGTAATCTAGCATGAAAGGCTTTGAACAGTGAGTGTGGCTTGGTGTGCTGTTCGGCACAGTTTGGTTCTTGTGCTGAGTCTCCTATTGTTAATACCCCACCCTGGGCTTTGGAGAGCTCAGGTTTTGCTGTTTGTGCCTGGCTTCACTGAAATTTCTTAGAGGCTTACATTTAAGGATCCCACTTACTGCAGTCACTCCTTGTGCTTTATTGCTTTTACAAGTGGTCTCGAAACCCAGTACTTGAGAATAAACATAGCAGTGCTGCGCTGCTGTAGCACTTTTAAAAATTCTTCTTTGCTCTATTTTGTCAGTGAGCTGATGAGCAATCTCAAAAAAAAAAAAGGACCCTGTTGGACCTTAAAAAAAAATGGCTTCCTCTGATGTCCTAGAGACAATAATTATGATGTGCTAGTTAAGCCCAAACTACAGCTGAGGGATTTTACTTTAAAGCAGGGGCTTGGGCGCAAAAATGCATTTATAGCTCTTTGTCTGCACCTCATTATGTGTGGGCCTGATTCATTAAGTAATTGGTTTGCAGTTGTTTACATGAGTATTAAGGCCTTCTTTTCAGCCGCCTTTGAGAGATACATTGTGCAAATGTTGCCTGTGATGAATGCAGAATGAGGGCCAGAGGGTCCCTCCTATTGGCTAAACAGTGCACTCTGTTGAAAAGCCAGAGAAAGGGATTGGGTGCTGCTTTGCATAGCAATGACTTTCTTAATAAGCGTTACAGATTAATACACACAAGCTATAAAAGATGCAAAGAGATACTCTTAGCACATTTGTACATGCTCATTTCATTGTGACGGTGGCGGCGTCCCTGCGCTTTCAGATTCCGTTTTGCAGAGCAGAGGCTTCAGTGTATGAGCCGTAATAGAATCCGATGTTTATTGTATTATAAATCACGGGCAAGTAGGCCGATCGGCAACAGTTTATTATTAAAGATTCTTTCAGTGTAAATCTTTTTCTACCATTGTATTTGCTTCAGTAAAATCATTTTGTGGTTGAGTGGGGATGAAAGGCATGATGTACGAAGGAGTGAGTCCTAATAGGAAGCTGTTCTCCGAGTAAAGACCACTTGTTCCCTTTTGTTGTGGGGTGCATGCCAGAGCTTCCTCTCCTCTGCAAACATTGTCTCTCTTTACCTTCCCCAGGAAGCCGGCTTCACTCTCCAGGATCCATTTATTCAATGGAGAGTGTATCTTCCCAGCTCACTTGTAAGTTCAGTTTACCGGTTCGCTTGTAACTCTGGCCTTCTGGTTGAATCAAGATAAGATTTTTGGCGAAAGAAAAGAGTGTGTGCTTGCAACATAATTGCCTGGGGGAAAGGTACTAAAAGTCACCGGGCCACCCGCACCCCTTAACAGGGCCACCGTGGGTGGCATTCCTTGCCAGCCCTGCAGCCCTGCAGCCATGGGATCGGCCAGTGGAGGGCGCCAGCATGCAGCTGATGATCAGATGGTGGCCACAGCTTTTCTTTCCTGTCTGTTAATTTGTTATTTTCCCTGGAATGGTATAAAGACACTTAGATACTAGTTGTCCATTGAAATAAAAACGAAAGATTTCTGGCAGTCCTTCATGTACCTTTATAATGTGCCCACCTCCATCTCTAGCTTAGGAAATCTGCAGTGACCTTACATTTTGCTAAATTCGAAGCTTCCTAAGCATTCCAAACCCACTTCCATAAACTCATAAATTTATTTTTTCCTGCACAGAACACTTTTGCGTAAGAAAAATCACTTTATTTGACGGGAAGAAGTAAACTAGCTGGACCAAGGACAGCAACAATAACAGCATGTGCTGTAGGAGCTCCAACTTGCCATCAGGGGGCGCTCAGACTTTGTCAATTTGAACAGCCTCAGCCTTTGGCAGCCTTTAAAATTTAAGATTGATGTTTGTGGAGATTTGTTAATATGGTTATTTGTACATTTATTTCTTTTTGGATTACTTTCTCTCCTATAGTCCCCCCCCCAAATGTCTATATTTGAAGGGAAAAAATCCAGCCGAAGATGCTATTTGAAAATAATTAATACTGATTACAAATCCACAGAAATGTTTGTGGTTCACAGCCTAGATACCACATTTTCTCATAGGTTGGGCATGCCTCTGCTTTCATGCCCGTGTGTGTGTGTGTGTGTGTGTGTGTGTGTGTGTGTGTGTAGGCCAGAGGTTAATGCTGGATGGTTTTCTTGATAGCTCTATACCTTATTTTCAACACAAGTTCTCTCAATGCACCTGAAGCTCATCTATTTGCCTAGATTCAGCCACTGAGCTCCAAGAAGCTGCCTAATTCCAGCCCACCCTGGCCTCAGCGCTAGAGTTACAGACACACATCCAATTTTGACATGGGCACTGGGGATCCAAACTCGGGTCTTCATGTTTTGCAGTAGGCATGTACTGACTGAGCCATATCACTGGCCCTCCAGTCTTATAATTAGGCCCTAGAACAGGACAATGCATCCCACTGAGGGCCATTTCTTAATTGTCCTCAACATCACAAGTTGTATTCTTGGCAGGATCCTCAGAGGTAATTGCCAAATTCAAGTGGACCCCAAATACAATAATTTAGGTGTGTTTGTTAATGGGATGTGGATTTCCCCCTGTGTGAGAGAAGGATTGGCAATCAGTATGTTGCTAACATTAGCATATTCCCCAGGTCTTCTAGTCTCCAAACTTGTCTACCTTTCAGGACCAGAAGTGAGTACCAAGCCCCATCCCTACTCTTCTGCTGTTGCTGGTCTTGAGGAGGCTTATTACATGCACCCCCTGCAGACAGAACAGCCACATTCTAGTGTTCTTGCTGGCCTACTCTGTAGACTTATGGGGTGTCCTTCATGGTACCAGGTCAGATGCCGTGCCCTAATGCAACATACTTTTCCATGCCTTTGGCCTTTTTGTTGTTTGGCTGGGATACACCTACCCAAATGCTTCCTGGGCATAGGATGGCTGTGACAAATGCCCTTCTAGTAGCCCCATGGCACTTCTGTTACCACCTAGCTAGGTACAGGAACTATTCAGGTACCTTGTTTCCTTCCCCATGTGAGCTTCTCATTGGTCTGGCAGGCTTATCAGCAGAGCTAGGTAACTGCTGAACTTTCTGAGAGCGTGCTCAACCATTCACTCAAGCGTTCTTCATTATGCAAGCCACTTGCAAAGTGCTTCACCAGTCTGGCATCACCTTCCTGGCCTGAAGGGCATTATGTATTCTATCCAGTTATCTACAAGGGGTGTGTGTAGGAGAGGAAAATGGAAAATTACAAGACAGATTACATTGTCTTCCCAAACTGTTCCAATGCCAACTGCAGTCAGTTTCAAGAAACAGGAAGGAGGTGGGCATGCTTACAGAAGCCTTAATGGCATCTTTCCTGACTGCTGTCCTGTGTGCTGAGGAGCTGTGTCTTGGTCTTGACCGTCATGAGGATGTATAGGCTCTTGGCACATGTCAGGGGTCTGAAGCAGCATCCCCAGCTGTGCCCTTCTTCTGGTGCCTTGTCTTCAGTGAGGAGTACTTTTGAAGGCAGAGCTGGAGTGTGTTCTACTTTTTTTTCTTACAAAGTACCAAGTTTCCTATGGTGTTTTCATTTATATTTAGTGTGCTGGTTAGTTTTTGTCAACTTGATTCAAACTAGAGTCATTTGGAAGAAGGAACCTCAATTGAAAAACACATCGGATTGGCTTATAATCAAGCCTGTGAGGCATTTTCTTGATTGATGTGGGAGGGCCCAACCCATCCCAGTGTAGGCAGTGCTAAGCCTGATCCTGGGATGTAAAAGAAAGCAGGCTGAGTAAGCCACAGATAGCAAGGCCTGTAAGAAATGTAACTAGTAAGAAGTGCTTCTCTCCATGGCCTCCGCCTCACTTCCTGCCTCTAGGTTTCTGTCTTGAGTTTTTTCGGCCCCAGAATCGTATAGCTGTAGCTGTTCATCTATGTGTCTGTTTTTTATGTCCTTACCATGTTGTTCTTGTTACCATAGCTCTGTAAGATACCTTGAAATTAGGTATGATAATGCCTCTAACCTTTTCCCCCCCTCTTAGGATTGTTTTGGCTATCTGATGTCTCTTGTGTCTTCAAATGAAAAAAAAAAATTTTCAAGGCAGGGCTTCTCTGTATAGCCCTGGCTGTCCTGGAACTCACTCTGTAGACCAGGCTGACCTTGAACTCAGAAATCCGTCTGCCTCTGCCTCCCAAGTGCTGGGATTAAAGGCGTGCACCACCACCACCCTCAAATGAATTTTAAGATTGATTTTTCTTTTTTCTATTTCCATAGAAAATAACATAAGAATTTTGATAAGGATTACACTGAATCTGTAGATTGCTTTTGGTAAAATAGTAATTTTCATAATATTGATCCCACTGATCCATGAGCATGGAAGCTCTTTCCATCTTCTGGAATCTTCTTCAGTTTCTAACGTATTTTAAAGTGTTCATTAGAAAGGTCTTTAACTTCCTTGGCTATGTTTATGGTTGGAGGGCAGTTGTGAATGGGATTGCTTCCCCTATTTCTCAGTATGTTTGTTAGTGATTTATAGGAGGAGCTACTGATTTTTATAAGTTAACTTTGTAACCTGCCACTTTGTTGAAAGTGCTTATCGGTTCTAAGAGTTTTCTGGTAGTTTGTAGGGTCTCTTTTTTTTTTTTTTTTTTTTTTTTTTATAGAATCTGCAAACACAGATAATTTTATAGAATCTGCAAACACTTTTTCATTTCCTATTTGCTGCTCTGGTGTTTGTGCTCTAGCTTAGACCTTCAGTACATTTAATAAAATTGGAAAAAAAGATTGCTTTGTCTTTCTTTTGATTTCACTGGAACTGCTTTAACATTTCCCTATGTACTGTAACAGTGTTGGCTGTAGGTTATGAATGTTTTCGTTTTTGTTTTCCTGTCTTACTGAATTTGGTTTGCAAGTGTTGTATGGTGAACTTTTGTGCCTGTGACTGGGGAGATTGGTCTGTCGTTTGCCTTGCTGTTGTACCTTTATTGACACAGGAAAATACTGGATTACAGGAAGAATCTGGATGTGCTCCTTTCCTGTTTTATGGAATAGTTTAAGAAGCATTGGTATTAGCTCTCCTTTGAAAGTCTGGCAAAATTTACCAGTGAATTCATCTAGGCCTGGCCTAGTAAATCAGACCTTTTTTAATGCATTTATTATATTTGTGTGTATATGATGTTTGCTTGCATATATGTGTGTACCACATGTGTGCCTGTTGTCTTCAGAGGTCAGAAGAGGGTGCTGGATCCTCTGGAAGTGGAATTATACAGGTTTGTGAGTGCCATGCAGGTGCTGAGAGCCATACCCTAGTCCTCTGCAAGAGCAACATGTGCTCTCATAACTCATGAGCAGTCTCTCTCACTCCTTGGGGATTTTTTTGTTTTGTTTTTTTCACTCAGTCTCACTGTTTGTTACGGAGCCACTGGCTTAGCCACTGTTCTATTGCTATGATGAGACACAGTGACCAAGGCAACTCCTATGAAAAAAAGTATTTACTTGGGGGCATAATCCATTATGATCACAGCAGAGAGCATGGTGTCAGGCATGCTTGGTGCTAGAAAAAGTAGCTGAGAGCTATACCCTGATCTGAAAGCAGAGCAAGAGAGACTGGGCCTGGCATGGGCTTTTGATGTCTTAAATCCCACCCCCAGTGACACACTCCTTCCAACAAGGCCATACCTCCTAATCCTTCTAATCCTTTCAAACCATTCAACTTCCTGGTGACTAAGCATTCCAATATATGAGTCTATGGGGGCCATTCTAATTTAAACTACCACCTTCAACTCCATGGTCCCATAGGCTTGTAGTTATATAATAATGCAAAACTGTATTCAGTCCAACTTCAAAAGTCCTCGTGGTATATCACAGTCCTAGCCCTGCTTAAACATCCAAAGTCCCTGTTGAGACTCATTGTCTTAACTGTAATTCCTGTAAAATCAAAATAAAAAAGCAGATCACATACTTCTAATATATAGTGGCACAGAATATACTTTACCATTTCAAAAGATTAGAAAGGGAGCATGGTGAGGGAATACTGGACCAAAGCAGGAACAAAACCCAGCAGGACAAACTCCAAATCCTGCATCTCCAAGTGTGATGTCAAAGCATTCATCAGTTCTCCAACTCCTTTCAGCATTGTTGACTGCAACACATTCCTTTCTCTTAGGCTGGTCCCCACATCAATCTGCAGCTCTCACTGGCAGGTATCCCACAAATCTGGCATCTCCAGCACAATCCAGGCTTCACCTTCACAGCTTCATGCAGAGGCCTTGCTCAACCCCATGCTGGGACACCCCTGACACACACAGCTTTCTTTAGCTAAGGAAGGAGATCCCACAACCCCTTCTTGTATCCTTGACTCTAAGCCAGAGAACCACATGGCCAAAGCTGCCAAGTTCTGCTTGTTGGGGCTGGAACTTGGCCCCTCTTTCAATGACACTGCACCAGCTTTCTGTCATGGATGGGTCTCTTCAAGACTTTAGTGTTCCCCTAAGGCCTTTTTACAAGTTGAGAGCTTAGTAAACCAGATGTTGCCCTGAGGGCACCACTCCCTTCATTCCTTTTAACAGCAGGTGATCCTTTAGAGGTGCTACCTCCTAGAGTTCAGGACTCAGGCTCCAGCACCCCTTTCCTGGTGCTTCTGTTCTCCTCACACTGTACCTTTTGTATTTCTCCTGGCCCCACTTGCTCCTTTTCATTGGAGATATGCATAAGAGTGACCCCTAATAACCACAACCGCTTGCCATAGTCAATACTAGGCTGTCTTGAAATCTCTGCCAACTCTATTAGTTTTGGTAGGCCATGTGTATCTAGACATGCATCTGTTTCTTTTAGATTTTCCAATTTAGTGAATGTTTTAGTTTGCTTGGATAAATACCATGACCAAAAGCAACTTAGGGAGGAAAGAATTTATTTGATTACACATCCCAGGCCACAGTCTGTCACTGTCACTTAAGGAAATCTGGGCAGAAGCTCACAGCAGGAACCCAGAGACAAGACTGAAGCAGAGGCCGTGGAGGAATGCAGCTTAGAGACTCTCCATGGGCTTGCCCTGCTTTCTTATGCAACCTAGGTGCCACCCCTGGACAGGTGCTCCTAGGACAGGTACACCCATCCAAGGGTGGCACCACCCACAGGGGGCTGGGCCCTCCCACATCAATCAGTCATTAGTGAAGATGCACCACAGACTTGCCTACAGGCTCTTGAACTCACCACCTTGTTTTCACATCTTTTCCCTAGTCTCTGCAGCTCATGGTAGTAGACTTCTGAGGCAGCAGAAAGAGGCAGAAGGCAGAAAGAGACCAGAGTCTGACTTTCAACAGAGCTGTTTATTGGCACACACAGCAAGGGAAATTGAGGGGCCTGGGAACAGGGAAGTGCAGCCCTTTATACTAGTGAGGGGCTTGGAATGAGGGAAGTATGGCAGCCGTAAGGGGCTGTAGGTGTTCATAGTCTCTGTCCGGGAACTGTCTGCCTCTAGCAGGACAGTTTATTTTGGGAGATAGGCTATCTCTGCAAACATTCCCTTCTGGATTGACCAATAGTGGCTGGTTAAGGTCGTCTGTAATCTAGTGGGAATCCTCTAGGCATTTCACTATCATGAGTTACTCTACCGCTTGGTCTCTGAGTCACTGTACGCTTACACTTTTCATTGCTTCTGGTTTTGACCTGTCTTCTTTACATTACATGCTTCTTAGCTGCAATAGTTTTCCAGCCTCCTGCATTTTTAGCGTCTTACAGTGTTAAGAGTTTCTAAAATTCAGATGGTGATATGAAGTGCTAGGTGAGATTTTGCCCATGTGGATCCTTAGCAGGCCATGTTGCTTCCACCACCTTTCCTGCCTTCGTATTGCAATTTACACTTTACTGAATGAGACCATCTGCTTCTCCATCACAGTAATGCCAGGGATTCTCCGTGAATCCCCAACACTGCAACTTTCAGAACAGCAAAACTATGGTCTGGGTTATTCCTTTGTGAACCAGTTCCCAGGGAATCCCGTTCTTTTCTTGGAAGGTGCTTGGAATTTTGTTCCCTGCTGTCGCAGCTCAAAACGTGACTCATATTTTCCACACCATTCTATTTATGTTCTTTTGTAGAGAATGACTAAGTGAGCAAACAAACTCAGACTAGATGCCATGCCCACCACTGGAGGAAGGCAGCCGGAGCAGTTTTCTACCTCTCGGAGTCTGACATGTTACCTTCAGTGCTCCTACCTATTGGGCTGCTTAGAAAGAGAATGTGCACTGGACAGTGGTAGCACACGCCTTTAGTCCCAGCACTTGGGAGGCAGAGGCAGGCAGATTTCTGAGTTTGAGGCCCGCCTGGTCTACAGAGTGAGTTCCAGGACAGCCAAGGCTACTCAGAGAAACCCTGTCTCGAAAACAAACAAACAAACAAAAAAAAAAAAAAAAGAAAGAAAAGAAAGTAAGAAAATGTGTATTAAGTCTGTCTCCTCTCAGTCTAATCCAAACCTTAGTTTTCCTTTGCTCCGTGCCTGATTTGTCATGTCTACTTGGAATTTATACCTGCATGCCATGACGACCAGGAACTTTTGTTCATCCAGATGTGTCAAACATGCCATGGCTTGCTAAAGTCCACCTTGGACAGGCTGTTATGTGGGATCATCCGTAAACTTACCAGAACACTAGAAGGAAGGCACTGCTGACCTATTTTATAGGCAACCAGACTGGTGCTCTGTCCAACGCAGTCCCCGTCCAGCAGGGAGGCAAACGCAGAACAACCAGGTTCCTTCTCAAGGCAGTTTAATCAGGAGTTGTTTCTTGCCAGGCAGTGACCCCGACCCCGCCTGGGCTCAGGCTTATAAGCACTAGCGCATGCCAATCATCGAAAGCCACGTATCATCTCTCCATAGGCTCCTGTTTGGTCACCAGATCTTGCCAGACAATCGCACCACCTCATGCCCAAGTAAGGAGTTGTTTTTCTTGGGATGTGCACTTCCCCCCCGGCGCCATTACTAGGTGCGGCTCTCAGCTTACTACAGTGCTCAAGCCCAGAGTACATGGTGAGCAGAGTTGGGTATTGGAAGCTCTATGGTGTTATGTCCCAGATCTGTAAATGACAGCCAGGAGGGATTCTGTACTATGAGCTGAGTGCTTTTTATACTTCTACCTTTTGCTTGTTTGTCTATCCTTCTTTGAGACAGGATTTCTCTATGTAGCCCTGGCTGTCCTAAAACTCACTATGTAGATCAGGCTGGTCTGGAACTGAAGAGATCTGCCTGCTTCTGCCTTCCTCCAGTGCTGGGATTAACCACTCTGCCTGGCAGCTTTTATACTTCTAAGTGGTTGTAACTAGACCCAACTAGACCAAGGGAAAGTTCATATACTATGAAAGTACATGAAATTCAAGTGCCATTGTCCCTACATCAAGTTTCATTGAGGTACAGCCATGTCCATTCATTTACATACATCTATGGTCATAGACCCGAGTAATTATGAAAGGCTAAGTGGCCCACAGAGCCTGAACTTTTTACTAACTAGTAATTTACAAGTAATTTACTAGTAAAGTCCTTGGCCCACCTCTGCATTACAAGGGAGATGTATTGCTTTCACACATGTGTGGAGATTGGACGGTCTGATTCTGAGCACTTTGATGGAGTGATAAGCTGATTGTACAGCCTGGAACTTCAAACCTAATTTCTTACTCTGAAAGGGAAAGTTCACGTGTACTTTGCTCTATATGACTACCAAGCAGATTCTGTCCAGCACTCCAAGGAAGGTCCCTCCTCTGTGCCTGTCAGTTTTCTTTACATGAAAGAAATGTTGACCCTAAGAATTGTACATAATAAAAGTTGACCTTGAACTACAGTGTCACATCCAATTTTAGACATGGGTTTCTACAGAGAAACATTGTTTCTAAGACACCAGGTAGAGTGAAAAACACTTGAGAGCATGCTCCTCTTTCTCAGTGATGGACTATGGCTTATGTAGTTATGAAGTAGGTTTCTTGTAAGAAGTCTAATAAAACTGACAATTAAGAACCACTGTACAACTAATTCACATTTCACTGAAGTTGTGTCCTGCTCACAATTCTTTAAATGATTCAAAGCCACACAGCATAACCACAAAGCAAACAGAAAAGGTAAGTTCAAGTTGCCTCATAGAGACATGACATGCCTCAAATACCTTGTGCAAAGCAAGAGGGACCCTGGCATGTTCTGTGGGTCACCTGGCTCAGTTCACTCGCTTTTGATGAGCTGAGTGCTTGTAATCACTCACTTGCATGGAAGGCACTCACAAAAGGCCATGGCCACATTCGAAGCACTGTATTAGGCAGTTTCTTTCCTCTTTTCCTCTCCTGGATATTTCACCCTGTATTGGCAGGGAAGACAACTCAAACAACCTGATTCTAAAGTCACATGCTAATCAGAAACACACAGGTCACGTTCTGTATCATTGAACATTGATCCAGAGCCTTTCAGTAGGGCCCTGTGCTTAGTCAAGTTCATTTATCCATTTTGCCCCCAGGCACCTGCTAATTGCTAAAAGTGAGTTGTCCAAGTGAACTGGAACACATGTGGGCTCTGCTTGCAGCCTAGAGGGTAAAGAGTAGCCTATCAGCAGAGGGAACAGATGGAAAACAGCAGCTTTGATGAGGACTACAGTGGATGGGGGTTGGGGGCTACAGAACTAGGAAAACCAGCATTGTTTGGGAGCCCACCTTGGGAAGCACCATTCAGCATTTAGGTTTTTATCCCAAAAACAAGGGGGAAGGTATTAAAGAGTTTTCATCAGAAAATGTAAGGTTTCTGTATCCATCGTCTCACTCTTGCTACCAGTGGAAGGTGGATAATAGAGGGACAGATTAGATGTGGTGTCATCAGTGAAGTCATTAAACATCCATGTTGGAGTTTCTTGGTGTGCTTGCCAATGTGATAAAAGTACTTAAGGAATTGCTAAGAAGGCCAAGTTGCCAGGGCATAGGTGTTGACTATGTTTGGCAGGGGATATTGGGGGACCAGAAAGTTGAGGATGCCACATGCTGAGATGAGAGAAAGGACTGTCCTAGTGGGGTGGAGACCATACAAGATGGATGGTGAGTTTGACTACAATTTGCTTTTGGGAGAAGGTGGGGCGGGGGGGGGGGCGGTGTACCAGGTGTACACTGGACTTGTTTCTGGAACTCGGAGTAGGAACCCTGAACTCACCGAAGCTACAGGGACCTGGCCCTGGGCTTGCTAGTCCCTGTTCTTTTGTTCCTGCATCAAGACATTCAGCTGCCACATCCCATTCCTCAGTCCAGGCATACAGTGTCCTCTTTCTCAACTAGAAGTACCTTGCCTTCTGGGGACCAGCAGCTCTCAGCCCCCTCTTGTCACCAGGTTCTTTGCCCTCTCAGTCCCAGGCGACAACAGGTTTGACCTTCTTCCTGTATGTCTCCTTATGCAGACCACAACTGTCTGAAGACTACTGTCTCCCAACATTTTAATAAATTGCCTCTGTCTTCCGGCACCCAGTCCAGCTAGCTAGCACATGGGTAATGGGAATGGGTAAATAGTTCATTGTGTGTGTACATATTTTACATAAAAAGGATTCTTGAGGCTCACTTTGTTGATGCCCACCCCCATGGGTAGCTTGATTATTGGCTCTCTGTTGGCCCTTTTCAGATGGTCACAGGAGTGCTGTGCTGTTTGTGGAAAATGACCATGGGCACTACTGCTGGACCCTGGTCAGTAGCAGGTACCAAATGCCAAAGGAGTGTTGCAGGGTACTGTAGAGCATGGGAAACGGGTCCCCAGTAGATCCTGTTTAACTACGTACGATGAGTGTATTAGAAGGCATATGCATAAGCTGTAGGTTGATAAGACTTGGACGAGGTGGGGGCATGAATTTGCAAGTTTCCCTCATCAAGATTAGCAGGGTCCTGGCCACGAGAGGGCAGTGACTTGTTTAGAACAAGTAAGCTGCTCCCCTGATGTCTCCATTGACCACTTATCTCTCAGCATGAGATTTGGAGAGTTTAGGTATAATACAAAATGTAAGTGATGCTCCCAGAAGGGCTCTTTTAAACTCTCTAAATTGCACAAGGCCCTGAAAATGCACACTGAGAAATTCCACTGGGAAGAGCCACTGTCTTGCCCTCTTATATTCAGCAGAGGAGGCTAGGTACCAAAAGCTGTCGACTCTAGCACTTGTGTCAATGGATACGTGGAAAGCTAAAGTTGGGTGTCTGCAATGCTTGGCTGTTTCCTACAACGAGTTTGCTGTGCCTGCCTTTTTAAACTGTTAACATTGTTGCTGATTTGACTGAAGTATTTTAACTTCCTCCCCAACGCCGTAAACTCTCTTCAGGTTTTTCCACTTTGACTTTGCCGGAAAGCATTGACACTTCGCACCCAGGACTGTTGGACAGACACCGTCCTCTGCCTGCCGCTGTCCTGATGGCCCTCCAGCAGAGCCCACAGAACCCAGGCTCTCCCAGGGCAGGGGCTGCTGAGAGGAGTGCACTGCTGGGAGGCTGTGGGAACCCAGTGCTTCTTCAGCAGATGCCCCTAGCCACCTGGAGCCTTGACATTTTTATGTTCTTCAAGCCTTGGAAGGACATAGAAAACCTCTCCTTGCTGTCAACACCACAGCTTCCTTCCCAACAGCTCCCTGTAAAAACTCTCAGACCAGCTGTCAATTTTCACTTCCTTATCTTATAGGCCTGAAAGCAAAAGGGATCCAGTGACCACCATAAAGTCAAATGGTAAGAAATAGACACTAATTTGTGTCAGTGGATGCGTGGAAAGCTAAAGTTGGATGTCTGCAATGGTTGGCTGTTTCCTACAGTGTGTTTGCTGTGCCTGCCTTTGCTAACCAAAAGAGTTGTGTTGGCTGTTTATCTTTTGTGGCCTTGTATGAGGACTCTGCCATGTCCTGTCTGTCAGCCTAGGGACAGCCTGAATAGCTGGCTGAATAGGACCTTCAGTGAAAGGACCATGAAGGTGCCACAAGCGGAGTGCTAGTGCATGGTTTGTGGCATTGAGCGTCAGAATTGGTGCTCTCTGCCTCTTGAATGCGTCGAAGCTCTTTCCCTGGCCTCTAGGCAGGGCCCACAAGTATCTGTCACTCGTTCCTGTAGGATGTTTGGAGGAACCCTAACCGGTTTCTTCATATCACTCCCTCCTGTTCCTCCCTGGCCACTAGCATTTTACACTTGATTCACTCTATTCATGTGCTACTTAATAATTCCCAGTCTCTCTCACTAACTGCACCATAGAATATAAATTTTCTCTGGAGGTCTCCCTGGTTCCAGCTCTCTTTCCTTGCAAGGCTGTGGCTCCTCTGACTTTGCTGTACCCTGCTCTGTGCCCTTACTCATGCTGTTCCCTCTATATGAAGTTCTTTTCCTTTTCCTGGAACTCAGAGCTCCCCTCATCCTTCAATCCCCAACCCTCACTGATGCTGTAGTTACCCTGTCCCAGTAACACTGGGACACTTCCCTCCTTGCCTGGGCTCTCTACTCTGGTCACCTTGCCACCCATCCCCCACTTGTAGTAGTGGAGAGCACAGGTGTGAATCAGGTGGGCTAGATGCGACTGAACTGGACCACCAATGACACCAAGATCGTGCCAGCTTCCATTTGCACAGTAAGGTGCAGACATTAGTAGTATTCTAACCAGGGCTGGTGAAAGGATCAACTCGGGTCCCATAAAAGAAGCCACCAAAGAGCCACCAGGTTATTCTCTATAGATGTCAGTTACCTGATTGTCAAGGCAGAAGATGCTGTTGGTACCCTACAATACCCTGTCAGCCTCCTAGAGGTCACCTCAGCTCCAACTGGCAGGTATGCCCATGGCCTTCTACATGAAACAGCTATATCTCTGCCCCAGGGCTTTTGCAGGTTGCACAAGGATATTCAGCCCTTACAGAGAGCCAGAAAGCTGGCAGCTAGGGTCAGGAGATAAAGGATTAGTAAACACTGTCTTACTCTTCACTGGAACTTGAGGAAACCTCTACACAGTCTCAGAAGAGCCTCAGGAGGACTGAATCTCAGTTGTTCACTGCCAGCACCCAGACCTTTCACTAGGTTCCTCTCTTCCTGGGCCACTCCCATTCTCCTCACCCAAGTGCCTCCCAAATAAGATGATAGGTGTTCAGATCAACTAATCAGCACTGCTAATTCCTCCGCCTTTCCCTTTTCTGATCAACTCTTACAAAACCACAACCAGGAAGACAAAAGTGAAGGAGCAGCCACATGAGGTGGTGACCTTCCTAGTAACCTAGTTTTAATGTCTATCCTATAATAAACAATTGAACATAATGAAAAAGAGGATTCTGGTTGGATTTCTTTGGAACAATTCAAAGAATATAGCATGAAGTATGTAAATTGTACAAGTGACAGTGTTGTTAGATGGTTCAGTATTCTAAGTACTTGCTTTGCTGTTTTGAAAATCCTCCATCAGAATGTAAAAGTTAACAAGCTATATTCTTTTCTCTTCCAGCCTTCTGGGGGGAGTCTGATGACAGTAACTCTGAAATCGAAGCTGCTCTACGTCCTCGAGACCATGACATACCCGATGATTTTGATGATTTTTATGACACATAAGCTGTTGTGTGCTTAGGAATAAAGTCTTTAAAACAAACAGATTATGTGTAATTCTCAACATAAACATACCCTAGTAAACTAGTTTGCTAGTTGTGAAAGGCAAAACAGACTGTCATTGAAGCGAGATTCCATGATAGAAATGTGAACAAGGCCTGGAAAGTAGCTGAATAGCATAACACTTGCCTAGCATGAGGGGGTTGGGGTATTAATTCCTAGCACC
This sequence comes from Montemys delectorum, assembly GCA_019843815.1. Lineage (NCBI taxonomy): Eukaryota > Metazoa > Chordata > Mammalia > Rodentia > Muridae > Montemys > Montemys delectorum. Next base: position 5,151 of record JADRCD010222508.1, on the reverse strand, counting down.
AGGGCACCCTATGAGGTGCCAGGTGTGATGGACTTGGCAGCAGCAGGATGGTGATTTCCAGGCCATCCTAAGCTATCTAGCCAGACCCTGTCAGCCCAACACTTGGAAGGTGGAGACAGAAGGACCAGAAGTTCCAGACTAGTGTCAGCTACATAAGACCCTCAGGTAGTTTGAATGAGAATGGCTCCCATAAGCTTGTATATTTGAATGCTCAGTCACGAGTTTGTGGAACTGTTTGGGAAGGGTTGAGAGGTGTGGTCTTGTTGGAGGAGGTGTGTTACTGGGGTTGGGATTTGAGGTTTCAGAAGCCCATGCCTTTCCCAGTTAGCTTGGTCTCTTTCTCTGTTTCATGGTTGTTATCTCAACAGGTAAGCTTTCAGCTACTGTTCCAGCGCCATGCCTGCCTGTTGGCTGCCATGCTGCCAGGCATGATGGTCATAACTCTATTACCCTTTGGAACCATGAGCCCCAAATTAAATGCTTTCTTTTATAAGTTGCTTTGATCATGATGTTTTGTCCCAGCAAAAGAAAAGTAACTAAGGCAAACCCTGTCTCTCAGGATTTGACTAGATATCATTCTAAAGACATATTGGGCCAGTAAGGACACTAAAAAGCTATTAGTCTTTGGGGAAACACAAGTCAAAATCACAGAGAGATAACACTGGGATCTAAAGAGACAATACAAGTGTTTATGCAGATGTGAAAAAAAATCACACAGGCTGCTGGTAGGGTTGGATAAGATATGATGGTGCAGCAGTTTGGAAAACAGCCCTCAAAGGGTTAAACCCAGACTTGCCCTGCCATTTAACCATTACACTCCAGGAGAAATTATATCTACACCAAAATGTATTTTAAAATGCCCATGGAAGTGTTTTTCATAGCAACTAAAATGGAGTCCAGAGAGGGCCAAGGCTGTACCTTGTGTTGATAGACAAACTTGGTCATGTCTAATAGACTTCCCCAGCTGGTACTGGTTTTGAAGACATGAGTGGGTCATGGAGAGCAGCCGAGGTTTGACACCAGGGGAATATGGGAGAGGCCACCGGTGAAGTAGAAGCTCCAGGATGAGACATTGAGGCTTACTACCATGTGGCAAGGTCCACATCCCTGAAGAGAGCCCAGAAGAAGCTGGTGGCAACAGTGCAGCCCAGTTGGAGAAGGAGACCCCAGCATTTTGGAGATGCCACTATATGAGACAATGACCAGGCACAGCAGCAGCTTTGGAGCAAACAAATGAGATAAGCTGTGGGCACCGTGGAGTGCAGACTTGGAGAATAGAACTGTCCAAAACCCATGGAGCTCAGAAGCCGTGGATGGGTCCCGGAAGTCTGGGCTGAGCTTTACATTGTTGGACTTGTTTTGCTTTAATTTGGTTAACTGCCCTTGTTATTCTCTCCTGGAATAAGAATGTTTCTTACTTATCTTTGATTTTACAGGAGCCCACAGTTGAGACTTAGTACTTTTAAACAGGCTTTGGATGTGTAGAGAGACTGAATGTCAAAAGAGATTTAGGTGCTTTAAAAGTATTTTTTAAAAAGATACTTTTAAAAAATAAAAGTTGTCTTTCTTTAAAAGACAACTTTTAAAGTACTTGATTTTAAAGTTTTTGTTTTGTTTTGTTTTGTTTAAAAAAAAAATTGGTACAGGCATTGCCACAGGAAGCAAGCCAGTAAGCAGCATTACTTCATGGTCTCTGCTTTGGTTCCTGCTTCCAGTTCCTGTGGTGACTTCCTTTGATGATGGACTGGGATGTGGAGGAATAAGACAAATGAACTCCTTTCTCTGGAACTTTCTTTGGCTATGGTGTTTTATCTCAGTTAGAAACCCCGGGACAGGCAGCCAAGAGAAGACAGCACAGGTACAACAAGAAGAAAGCAAGGATGTGGGGAGGGGTTGGCAAGTGCTGAAGGGAAATATTTGTCTTGCTTTGAACAACTGTGGACAGAAATTTAAGAACATGTGTGAATCTCCATGTCCTCTATTAGTAATCATAGATAGGTGTAACAAAATGGAGACAGTCACTCCCAGGCCCTAAGTGACCAAGGTGAGCAGATCTCCCTTGCTGATGGGCAGTCAAACCACTATAATGGGAAGGTTGTAACCACAAGAAAAGGCTAACCTGGCCTGACCAGTACTCTTCCATTTATGCATAGTCAACTTGTCATGTAGAATTTAAATTTAGACTGGTGAGACTTTCAAAGCTTCCTATGTCCCTACTGAATAAATATCAAATCATTGAACACAACTTCTGAAACAAGAAAATGGATCCTTAATTTAAAGGGGGGGGGGCATTGTTTTTGCCATTGAGATCCTTGAAAATTGAACTTCCATCAACTTGCTTAAGGTAAGGTGTGATGAACGGATGAACAGAGGCCCTAGAAGTACTCCCAGGCTTAGAAGCTGAGCCTGTGTGGTCATGCAGTCTACACGTGGTCCTGAAGTCAGTCAGCTGCAGCAGACTCTCGGGTGCTGGGCTGACTAGTGGTCCACAATGCAAAGCAGGGGGTGGATTTACCTCAGCATGGAAGAAATTGAAAAAGTACTAAATGTGAAGGAAAAAAACTTGAAGTTTTAAAGAAAAAAAGGCAACTATCTTTATGACTTGAAGACAAGGAGAATTAACAGAAAAAGCACAAGCTTGTGAAGGGAGAGCATCAATAAATATCATTACTTTAAAACTTTTGGGTGGCAAAACTGCTACCAGGGTAAGGACACAAATCATTGTTGAAACGTTGACAAGATACCTGTTTACCGGGATCTGCAACAATCAATGAGAACTATACAGCTCAATGGGAAAACCAAAGGCTCAGGAGAAATTTCTATAAAACACAATTAGTAGATATAATAAGAGAACCAAATTCGTTTTCATCGTATGAGAAAGCAACATATGATGCTTTCTCATAGCCAACACACTGGAAGATTTAGGGGGCAGATCCTAGGGGGCAGATCAATAGAAAGGAGAAGTCAAACACTGTCAAGAGTATTTTCATTACACCGAGTAATGTGGACAGCCATGTTTACCATTCCTAATGTAAAGTATAGAACAGTGGTTCTCAACCTGTGAGTTGCAACCTCTTTTGGGGGCCAAACAACCCATACCCTGCATATTGGATATTTATATCATGATTCATAATAGTAGCAAAATTACAGTTCTGAAGTAGCAATAAAATGATTTTGTGGTTGGGGTCACCACATAATGAACTAACTGTATTAAAGGGTCACAGTATTAGGAAGGTTGAGAACCATTTTTGTAATGCTACTGTCCCATTCAGTTGTCACCAGCCATGAGTAACTTTTGCCTACTTGAAATGTCATTAATCTACAATGAGAAATGCAAAACATTCATTTAAATCCATATTTATATAAGAAATAGGAAAGTATTAATTTTATATTGGATCTATATTAACATGAGTGGCTGTATTGGATTAAAACATCACATTTTAAGGGCTAGCAAATGCTGGGTGGTGGTCACACATGCCTTTAATCTCAGCACTTAAAAGGAAGAAGTAGGTAGATTTCTGAGTCTGAGGCCAGCTTTGTCTACAGAGAAAGTTCTAGGATAATCAGGGCTACACAAAGAAACCCTGACACTCAAAATAAAATAAAAATTAAGGGCCAGTGAGATAGCCCAGTGGGTAAAGGCTCTGGATACCAAGACTGATGACCTGAGTTTGACCCACATGGTGAACTGAACCATTTCTCAAAAGTTGACCTCTGACCTCTACACATGTGCCATAGCAAATGTGCAGTAATTCTCCACCACACAAAACACACACACTATCATTTTAAGCTTACTACTTTTTATTTCTCCCATTTTCTTGTTACATCTTCTAAGGCAGTTCTTAGGAGGTGTTAAGTGACACGTGACTTGGCCTTACAGTGTTATTATTATTCTACTGGCCAAAGCTGTTCATTATAGAGAGCTCTCAAAAGAAACAGTCAACAAGTTAGTCAGTGTTGATTAAAATAGCAGAAACTGAGGAATGTTAGTGCTCCAATAAGAATGATAAGAAGAATTGCTCGTTGCCGGAGGAATCATTAAGCCCCCTTGCTGGAGGCTGGGGAGCTGGAGGCTTCAGTTGGTAAAGAGCACTTCCTGCACAAGTGCGAGGATCGAGGCTTGGATCCCAGTACCCACATAAAAGGCCAAGTGTGGTGACGTACACAGGGCTATGGGGGGATGGAAACAGGAGGATTGCTAGGACTTGCTCCAGGTTCAAGTTGAGATACTCCGTCTCAAAGAAATATGGTAGAGAGTGATGAAGCAAGATATCTGACATCAGTACATCTATGTATAGACCTGTACAGCTGCCCCCCCACACATGTTTGCACATATCACACGCATATACATCATACATGTACACATATTAAATTAATTAGTTAAAAAGAAACACATTGCTGAATATACAATTAGTAAATTATATATGACACAATGGAAGGACACCTGACTTCATGCACTGAGGAACACTAACATCAGCCATTCAGAATCAGAAATGACTAAGAGGAGGCAGCTTCTACAATAAAGAATTTGGTGAATCCATTAGCTGACTTAGTTGTCCTGGGTTTTCTTTTCTATACAAGCACAACAGTTAAATCACTCTTTTTTCCTTTTTTTAAGTTGTGGTAAAGGCTGGGGTTGTAGCTTGTTTGACAGAGTGCTTGCCTAGTGTGCATGAAGCCCTGGTTCAATCTTCTCAACACAATATGAAGTCAGTCATGGTGATGCGTGCCTGTAATCCCAGCACTCGGGAGGTGGAGGTAGCAGTATACGGACCTCAAAGGGATCCATGGCTACAAGGTGAGTTTGAGGCTAACCTGAGCTATGTGAAACCCTGGTTCAAAAGGACAAAAAAAAAAAATTGTTCTTGATAAAATTTAGCATCGTATCTATTATTATGTATAGAGTCAGTGTTAAGAACATTCACCTTGTAAAGCTGGCACCAGGGTTAAACTGTTACTTCTGTTCACCTCTTGGCAACCATGTTTTAGTTTTCTGTCTTGACAAGTCTTCTCACCCTGGGTATCTGACAGCTACCTAGTACCTGTCCCTTTTCGTGACCTAGGTCACCCTGCACAGTGTGTTCAAGTTTCATTTATGTTGAAGCAGAACCTGCTTCCTTTCCAAGGGTGAAGAATATACAGACCACATTT
>JADRCD010222506.1:21907-62784 GCA_019843815.1 Montemys delectorum | reverse complement strand
CCTACTTGATTACTGAGGCAAGGTTTCTGTTTGAGCCTAGAACGCTCCAGTATGTCCAGTCAGCTTGTCCTGGGATCTCCTGTCTGTGCTTCTCAGGTACTGGGATTATGGGCTTCCTGTCCCATTTTACTTGGGTTCTAGAAATATGAGCTTTAATTCTCAAATTGTGCAGCAAGTAGTCTATTGACTGAACTATTTCCTCTGCCCAAGTTGTTTTCTGGAGTTGAGCCATGGTGGAGAATGACTCCAATTTTAAATAACCTGTGAACTCCTAGAAAACAGAAACATCCATGTGGGGAACTTCACAGATTCAGATTATCACAGACTCCAAGCTGCCTCCATTGTCAGGAGACTGTGATGGTTTGTACATGGTATGTTTGGCTTGGAGTTGCTTCAATTTTCCAAGGACACAGTGGGTTTGTAAAAACAGATTATTAGTGATAACCCCAGACCACTCTGTCTGAAATATTGGGTGGATGCAGCAGTTGGGATGCACATTTCCCCCTGTAAGGGTTGCCTGTTCCTAAGGCATGACAGTCTAGGAGGTGAGTGCTGTTAAAGATCGGCTTCTCAGTTGTTTGACTATTTTATAACATTGTTGTCTTGAAGCATCTTCATACTTTACAGCCAAGATCTTGACTTTTAGGGGGGAAAAATGGAAAGAAAAGGAAAGGAACCCCAGGGGATAATCATAACAATTAGCTAATGTGTCAACAATTAGCACTTTCCGTCAACCTGCTCTGAAACAGCCTCTTCTTATCCTTGTACAGACAGGAATGCAGTGATGTAGTTAAGAAAAGCAGGGGAGCTGGCTCCCTGAGCCCACACTGTAGCCAACTAAATCCCTAGGGCATTGTTTACAGTGATTATTCTGCCATTATGATGTTATTGCATAGGCAGAGGGGGCCGTCCTATGCTTAAAATAAATCCAGTCCCCCACCCCCAGCCCCCACCCCCTAGACAAAAGACAAAACAAAGCAGTAAAAGAAAAAAAAATCCCTGTTTGGCTGCTTTTGAAAAAGTAGAAGAAAAACTACCATGAAAGGTCAGCCAGTTACAGGACTTGAGTGCTTAACTGGTAAATATTTTAAAAAAAAAGAGTATATTTAATATTTTACCGTTTGGAAAAATTTCAATGAGTTTTTGGGTCCAGCACAACTCAATCACTTTAGGATTTCAGAGGTCTCTTGTGGGGATTTCTTTACAATGGATACATTATATTTGGTGACCATCTATACCACTTCTTGGTCGAAATATGTTTTAACATCTTTTATATAATCCTTCTAGTAAAACAAGAACTTTTATACATACCTTCCATAAGAACCCCACAGTACTTTAAAGAGGCCCATATATCTATGTAAATACCACGGGCTTGTCTTAAAAACAGCCTTAGAACAACTTGCAAATCCCTAGTAGCAGCTCACAATCCTGAGGGGATGAGTATTTTTTTTTTTTTTCATTAAAACTGGAATTGCCTTTCAGTGAGCTCTGTGAGCCCTTGCAGGCTGCTGTTGGAACTCAGGGTGGAAGCTAACTCCACAGAGATGTGCCAGCCAAGCTAAGTGGTCTCCCTCTACCAAGGCCATGGATGGCTTCCGACAGCTGGGGATGCTGTCGTTGAACAGGGAGGATGAAGGAGACACTGGGTTGTCCTGTGACACTGACACTTGGCAGAATGGACGGGGTTGGGTTTTATTCCCATGTTAGAAGTGATCGAGGAACACGTGTGAGCCATGGGCAGCTGGAAGACAGAAGTAGACACTGGGCTTCTGAAAGCAGGAGCTTGGGAATCAATTTCAGGAGGGCTTCCCAGAGGACCCAGAGAGCTGGTGGTGGGTCTCCAGCTGGAGAAAGGTTACAGCAATGGTTGTTTTTCTCTGGCACTTTAGGAAGCTGGGTGCTGTCAAGATGTCAGACATATGTGCGAGACAAGATCCAAAGCAGATCTGTCTTATTTATTTAATTCCCCCCTTAATCTACACATAATAGTTCTCAACTAGCATTCTGTGAGTTGAGTTTCAGAGCTTATCTCTTCCAAGAGTGCTGGTCTAGGCTGGCTGTAACAGTATCCCCAGTGAATGTGTTTGGAATGCAGATGTTTAGTTCCACCACAGGCCAGCATTAAACAAAAGCCCTAGTTAGCTTTAATGCCCAGTGCAGTTTGCAGACTATCTCTTTAATAGGTGTTGTAGAAACTCTTTTCATCTATTTTCCAGTTCATAGGATTGGCCATATTTGATGAGGATGTTCTCAGGATAGGTAATGTTATGATCTTGAAGAACTTGTGTAGTGATGGAGACAGACATAAGAGTAAGCACCTTCGAGAGAACAGCTGTGTTCCTAGAATCTTGACTATGGAGAAGAGAGAGCGTACTACAAATGCCTGCTGAGCTCCCATAGGTGTTGTGGAGGTTGAATTTTAGAGTTAGGTCATTGTACAGGATTGGATGGGAAGTGGAGAGGAGAATCCATCCAAGGCAGGTTTGAAGGCAGCCTCAGAACTCTCTTTTGCTGCTATTGTTCCCTGTTACTTCTTGATAACACTCACCTGGTGAGGGTTGCATATTTGTGACTGTTCATTTGACAGAGAAGGCAAGTAGCTAGTTGTACAGGGCTTTGAAGGCACTACCAAGGATGTGGGAAAGCCAGAACAGAAAATTGACATGATCTGATACATGTTTTGAAAGCTCTCCTGTGTGCTGTGCAGCAGATGGGTGTATAGGGATGGCTGTGGAGTCTCAAAGAAGCTAGGAAATAATGATTAGCTCTTGTGTGGGTGAAGGAAATCACATGTTCACAGGACACTTGAGATACAAAATCTTGGTGAGTGTTTGATGTGGAGTAATTTTTTTATTGCAGTAACAAAATACCTTGCCAGGAACAATTTAAAGAAGGAAATAGTTTGGCTTGCAGTTTAGGAGTAAACAGCCCAGTATCACAGTGAGGAGTGGGGGGCTGGTAGGAGCACATTATGGCTGGTCATATTATCTCTAGTCAGGAAGCGGGGAGGGCTAAATGCTGGTGTTCGTCTGCCTCTTTCCCTGTTCACTTTGTTTTCTGTTTGAGCCTCCAGCTCATAGGACAGTACTACTAACATAAAAGGTGGGCCTCTTTTCTTCACTTAAGCTTCTCAGAAACACCCTCACAGATATCCCAGCAGGTGGGTCTCCTAGGATGTTCTGAATCTAGTCAGATTGACAATGAAGATGAAGTACCATGGAGTGTAGAGTTGGTTTTCTGGCTAGTGTAGATGGACAGATGGTCATAGCACTTATGAGCATCAACAACACTGGAAGAGGACCCTCATGGTGAGGATCTGTTAGATTTGATACAAGGGAGAAGAACTGTGAGAAGCTGGTTTGGAGCTCAGAGAGGATGCTAAAATGTCAAGCAGGGTAGAGAACTTGTAGGGCTTAGTTGAAGGTTATTGGGAGTTGTAGAGTTGAGAGGTTGGGATGAAGATATAAAGGAATCAGAGTTCCTTAACAACAACAGCAACAACAACAGCAGCAGCAACAGCAGCAGCAACAGCAGCAACAACAATAACAACAACAATAACAACAGCACCACCACCAGCAACAACAACAGCAACAATAACAACAGCAGCAACAACAATAACAATAGCAACAACAACAGCAACAACAATAACAATAACAACAGCACCACCACCAGCAACAACAACAACAGCAACAATAACAACAACAACAACAGCAACAGCAACAACAACAACAACAACAGCAAATCTTTTAGGACACACAGATACACGAATCCAAGATATCTGACAAAGGTGAAGCACAATTAGAATTTGTCTTGACCTGAGTGAAGATTAATTCAAAAGCAAAGTGTGACTCCTTGAATGAAGCAAGATTGTTTAAATCCAACTGTCAGCTCTTCTGTGTTTTATTTCTGAATAAGCTTTATGTGTACGTAGGGGAATAAATGAAGAAGTTCTTCATGTTGAACCCTGTTTTTCTGCAATCCTGTGACTCTATATTATATACAACCTAAGGGTCAACACTGTCTAGACATGGACTTGACAAACCAGATGGTTGGCAATGACATGTTAACAAGTTCTTAGCAGATGCTTTTGTCAACAAAAACTACTTATGACATTAGGAAGCCTCAGGACACATCTTCTTACCTGTGATCTCATCACTTCAGACTTGAATGGAGTCAGTGCACACAGAGGGTTAGTGTCAAAGCCTAAAGGCCCTTTAGACCTATTCTAAAAAGAGCTACACGGTGGGTATGCATAGAGAGGCTCATGAGGAAGGCATTTCTAACATGAAGTCACATTATAGTATTGAAGTCTCCAGGAATGTTTCTGTACATTCTCCTTCCCATTAAGAAACACAAGGGGTCAAAGGCCAGAAGATCCAGTGGAACGAATGTTGTAGACACTGGGCCTACAGGTGTCTGAATTAGAACTCTCACTTTGCTTCTTGATAGTTATGTAGAATTGGATGCTAGCAACATCTCAGAACCTCAGTATTCCCATTTATAACATGGGATCATCATCATCATCATCATCATCATCATCATCATCATCAACAGCAACAACAACAACAACAGTTTACCTAAAGCCTTGTGAAATTAAAGAAATAACAAGACACAATAAGTAGAAAACAATAGAACTATGAAATGAGGTCTTTGATTGTTAATGTGCATAGCGGTTAGTTAATTTATAGCTGATCCTGCTATGCATTTAGTCACCATCCTCTACATTATTCTATTATACTTGTTAAAGGGAAATAGTTGGGGTCTTCAAGTATGATTGTCACAGAACCTGGCTCTAGCTGTGGACTTTCCCATTGAAAGTCTTTCTGGTATGAGTGTGTGTATGTGTATGTGTGTGTGTGTTTGGTGTACATGTGTGCATGCACACGTGTATGTGTGTATGTGAATGTGAGTGTGTGAGTGTGTTTGTGAGTTATAGTCATATATATGTGTTTAACACATGCTAACCATAGAATTTTAGCTCAGTCGTATTTTGGAAACCCAGGTGTCAGATTCGGCCTTGTTCTCTAATGTGATGTTCAGTCTCAAGGTCTATGAACGTGTATAATTCAGTTAAGAAGAGAGAGTAAATTGATGATCTTCTTGGAAGTGAAAATAGGAAAGAGGGTGCTGACATTCTTAAAGGCATACTAAGAGACCCCAAATAAAGCAGTTTAATAAAGAACTAACAACTTACTAATTTGCACATGAAAATGAAACGAATTAAAATGTAAATACTTTTTTTCTTCCCTCATCAAAGGGAAGAGAACATTTCTGGAAGTACCTGATCTGGCTTTCTAGACAGAGGATTAGGGTTTGTCCTTCCCTGGGGAAAATTTCCAGTACAGAGAGACATGAAAGAGAATACGTTTTAGTCTCACTCTTAAAACACCTTGGTGTCAGCATGGCTTCTGCCTGTCCTAAAGTCATTCCAGAGCCAAAAATCATTAGGAAGGCCCTCTTCTCCCATATATTAGGCTGGGGCACAGCTCAGTGCCAGAACAATGAACAGGACCACTTTCCCATGGCTATTTCATAGTTTTCTGCCTTCCTCATCTTATTTACTTTAATAACACGAATCAGACTCTGACACTTGTCGGTACCTGGATTTATGTCATCTGGAAGAGGAACATTGTATGCTTTGGTCATTGCTCACCTCCAGTTGCAACAGAGCCTGGTAGGCTGCGGGAATGCTGAAGAATCACTGACTGCATATGTGGATGGAGAATGAACAGGCCAGAAAAGTGGAGCCATGCAGTTATTGAAATACTTAACCTTTCTGGGTTCCCTGGTAATAGCACCTAAAAGGCTTTTCTTATGTCTGTAGGCACTGGAAATTTTCTATGTATCTAGAATGTAATATAGAATCAGAGTGAGGTCACCTTAATAATAGTATGTGATCGTGAATGCTTTGGAGAAAGCAGAAGGGAGTGCTTGTTTCTAGTTGAGGTGATTAATTCTTGGATGATACTGGCACAGATAACGAGTGCGGAGTTTTCTATATGGCTGTCTTCTGCAGCAGCTGGGCTTTGTGAGCCATGGACATGGACTCAGATTAGGGAAAAGATGCTGATGGTGGCTCCTTACCCTCTGCGGGCTCTGGCTGGGTGCTCACCTTCTTCACCAAGTCCCTGCTCTCCAGCATTTATAGTTAGCCAATGTCCCGTCATAGGAATTCTTCCTGAGGGAATGAGGAAATAAATGTGGGGGGTGGGATGATAAGGTTCTATTTCAGGACTAAAGGGGAATTTACCCATTTCACTTCCTGTCTGCCAGAGGGCAGACATTAAAAGCACAGACAGAAGGCTGGTTTGTGGTGGTTGGTGCATAGCTTTGATTTCAGTGCTCAGGGGAGGCATCTCTGTCAGTTCAAGGCCAGCCTGTTCAATATAGGGCATTCCAGGCTAGTTGGAGCTACACAGAGGGATCCTGTCTCAAAAAGAATAAAGCACAGACTGTGGAGTCAGGCTTTTGGAACTCATATTCCAACTCTTCCAACTATGAAGATGCTCTAGCCTGCTCTTCCACCTCCTCTTCGATGAAACAGGATGAGAGAAATAGCACCCGTCTCTTCCACATAGATCTCTGAGCCTCGAAGGAAGGGCTTGCTGAAGGCATCCCATTTTAGGACTTAGTGCTTGAACACTTTCTACTTTCTCCCATTATTCAGCTTCAGATCTCAGTGTTCATTCCCACTCACTGCAAAAAAGAAGCTTCTCAGATGCAGGTTCAGCAAGACACTGACCCATCCAAGGCACAAGACACAATCTGATAACAATATGTCATCAGAAGTCATTTCATTGCTATGTTCCTTTAGCAGAATAGTAGCTGCTCTCAGATTCTTGGCCATTTCAGCATTGTCAAGCATGAGTTCCATCTCATGGGGTGGGCTGCTAGCTAATCAGAAAGTGGTTGGTTTCTCCCAGAACATTATTATTATGTCAGTGTCTTACAGGTAGGCCTCTGTCGTAGGTCAAAAGGTTTGTAGGTAGTGAATAGCAGTATCTTTCAGATACAACAGGTCTGTCACAAAAGAACTCATAGATACTGTGGGAGCATGCACAAACTCTTCACATGTTCAAGACAAATGGGATACTACCATTGAGAAAGTGAAGGAGACACAGGGTTCCACTACTAACCAAGAAGCCATTTTTAATTGCTAACTACTGGTGATGAGAAAATTAGTTTTCTCCAATGGATTAGTATTTCAGCGCAGGAGTAGTTGGCTAACAGAAAGCAACACCCCCCGCCCTTCTTGTTTCATTTTGTTTTGGTAACTTTTTGTTTTATTTTTTTTTTTTGTTTTGATTTTTTAAAAAAAATTGTATACAGAGAGAGACAGAGACAGAGAAACAAAGAATGACTATGATTGGTTCGGTAGGGAGGTAGGGGGTGATCTAGGAGAAGTTGAAGAGGGAAACATGATCAAAATGTATTGTATGAAAAAACAAGTTAAGGAAAAGGAAAAGAAAGACTATCACCTGGCTTACACAAGGAGAATTAAGTGAGTCAGCACGTGGAGTATCTAAAGCAGTACCTGGTTCATAGTCAACACTACATGCTTGTTTATTAGCAAAAGACCTGGCTGTGCTGGAGCACAGGGCAAACTTGAAGTGCCATTTACAGCTGGGCAGCCAAGTGTTTTGTCAGATAAAACCCAGCAGGAGTTTTGTGGCTGGAATTAAGCAAGAGAAAATGAATGTTGGAGCACCCAAGCCACACATTTCTGACAGCAAAAGGTGCCACTGCTTATATGCCCACTGAACCACCCAGCAGCCACAGCCACTACCTTGGGGGAAATGGGTACATCCTGAGCCCCTTAGCTAGGGATGCTACAGAGCTGTCTCTACCAGGACTCACATGATTAACTTTACAAAAATTTAACTTAAAATCCACATTCTGAGGATGCTAACTTCTGTTTTCAGAGATGAATAGGGGGGTGAGTGGGGAAGGGATTGTATGTATGTATGTATGTATGTATGTATGTATGTATGTATGTATGTATGTATTTTTGGTAAAGGGTCTCAGTATGTATCCCTGAATGCCCTGGAATTCACTATGTAGCCCAGGCTAACATTGGATTTATATCAATTCTCCTGCCTCTGTCTCCCAAGTGCTGGGATCATAGGCATGTGACAAATTCAGATGATGTCTGAACCTAGCCAGCTTCTTGAATGAGCAAGCCTACAGGTCATCCACAGAAACTTAGGTTGGTAGTGGAAATGCAAATTGATGTTGACAAGGTGTTCCCAGCGGGTATTTCTGGCAGTAAACAGTTGGTTTGTGATTTGATTCAAAGAGAGACTTGCCTGTCAGTCTTGAAAATCAAACATTTCTCACATGTGAGCATCTCAGCTTCATCCTTCCTTGAAGTTTTCTCCAGTGGGGCAAGAGAGGCCCCCTCAGGCCTCACAAGCTCTGTCATTTGCCAAGCTATTCTGGAATATTCTTGGTCACTAGAGAAGAATTAGTCTTTGCTCCGAGTCTTCAAGGGGGAGTAGTCCGCAGTCAGTAATAAATAATCTATCCTTGTGGAGAAAGAAGATGGCCACCCACAGTGTGAATCCCAGGCAGAATTCACAAGCCTCAGTGAGGGACTCACCCTAGCCTGTGTTTGTTTCCTTTTCTCTCTAGAGAACTAATATGTCTTGGCAGATGATGCGAAACAAGTGAGAAATGAATATGAACTTCAGGCCCCCAACTGTACAAAAAAAGAATCAGTATTGGGTTGAAATTACAGCCAACTGCAGAAATGCGGCTACTACCTTACAGATCCCCCTCCAAATAAACCCATGTATTTCAGTAATGGTAAATAATACTTGAAATGGCAGAAGCTCGAGGTGGGGAAATAAGCACCAGGTGTCTGAAGAAGGAAAACCAAAGAGAGCATACATTTTCCGTCAACAATCCCACCATAAATCGTAGCAATGCCACTATCATGACCTGCAGCCCTCGGGGAAGAGCCTGTTGTAAAAATGATAAATCAGAAGCACTGCACACCAGGTCTTGATAAAACAAAGAAAGTTAGTACCAGGGCCTGATATATATCTATAATCACAGAGAAACAGAACTTGATCAGTGGAGGGCGGAATGTGAGGAAATGCAAACTTAGAGTCAGGTGGCTGCTTGATATTCTGACCAAGCAAGCATGGGATAATAGAGCAGAAATTGATGACTCTATGGGAACTTGCTATAATATAAGCTTGTCCCCAAGAACAGGACTATATACATGCCAGTCTTGTTCATCACAATTTTACACATTTGTCACACCTATCAACAGAGAATATACTGTCTATACCACCTTCATAAAATAGGGTTAATGGATTTTCTTGAGTTATGTTGTTGCTTCTTTCAAGAAACAACATTCACAACTCCCTTTAAGAAAAATGTGCAAAAAATGAGCTGCTTCTGAATTTCCTTAATTCGCCATCCTAATTACATACTTCCAAGACTCTCAGGTTCTGTTCATTTGTGTGTGCTCTGAGTGAGGTACCAGGATGCAGGAAACATCTTGAGGTTGATAAGAAATTAGGGTCAAGGGTCAATAGCCTCCATTACTTTGTGTGTCTATTTTACTGAAGAGCAGTCTAGCTGCTCTCAGGGACTCTTGAGGACTATTTATAATGCAGGAAACTTTCAAGGAGGGAAGGGAGAATCCTTGTGTGGCAGTGTCTCGAGGACTGAAATCTAAAGAGGGTCAGATAAAGTGTTTACCTAACACATCATCTGACCTTGATATGTCCATGGTCAGGAGGATGTGATAGAATCGGGATGACAAAGTCTCCAGCTTGCTCTTCTCGCTGGATGGTGTTGCTTCTAAGTTATTGTGTTGATGCCTCACTGTACAGCATATTACCTAGGGAAGGGAGTTCTAGCCAATGCCTTTGTTCTCAGTGCCCCTACAATATACCTGTCTGGCTCAAGACTGGTAGTTCTTAAATTTGTTGATGAATCAGCAGCAGCTTCAATGGGAGAAAACACAGAAATGTAGATTCTCAGGTTCCAACCTGACCAATTGAACTAGAAACTCAGATCTGGGTAACCTAGCATGCTGTGTTATAATGAGGTTTCAGTAATGCAAATCTTTAATAATACTGGTCTAGGTAAAGCAGTGTAGCATCTACTAAGGGCATCTGTATGATTTCCAAGTTAAGTTCATGGTGTTTGTTTTATACGTTTGCATTAGTTTAGAGATGATCTGCTCACTTTAAGGGTTTAAAAACATTGGGATGAGGATTTGAAGGCCTTGCTCAGGACCATCAGGAAGTTCTGTTGCAAATCTGGGGGTTACAACCCATAGTGGATCCTTCTGACCCAACTCTACCTGATGATTGACTAGTCATGGCTCATAGCTCCTCCTACCTGGAGTGGAAAGGGGCTCAACTTGCTCTTTAATGACTTTAGAATTCAGGGGTCCCCTTTGAAGAAATCAATTGATAAACGTATTTTTCAGGCTGTATAGTTATGTGGGATTTAATTTTCTCTGTGTTAAAAGTTGTGATCTACATGGAAGGGTTTGGATCCCATTCATATTTGGTAGCACTTTTCACAGATATGCAGTAGCAGAGGGACTTGTCCCAGAGCAAGAAGGCCTTCACTCCATCTTTGTATTAGAGACCACGTGACTAAGCTGCTTAATTTCTCTGAAGCTCAATTGTGTCTCTTCTATAATAGCAGGGGAATAGATTGCCTTTCTCATAGTGTTATAAAGAGGGTCAAAAGTCTCCAAACCTTCAAAAATGAAGGGCCTATTACAGACAGTTATCTATCACCCTTGGCTCCAGAAATGTCCCCTGTGTCAGGAGACCAGAAGTGTCTTCCTGGAACAGTCAGCTAAGTATGTCTTTGGCAGACAAATCAATTGTGTTCAGGCACAGTGCCAGCCCCTGCAATGGTGACACTGGGTGAGTGTGGAATCCTGTGTGCATCAGAGGGCTTTGGACATGGAAAACAATCATGTCTGCTGGTGGTGGTGATGTCAAGCCAGGCAGCGGTTGACCCCCCAGTAGAGGCTAGTCATCTGGGATGGGATCCAGAGTAGAAAGCAGGAGGAAGTATCTAGGGGATTTGAGGTGCTGAGAGTCAGGTGACATTTTGCTGTGGCAACATGCAGGAGGAGAGTGTCACCCTGGGAAAAGACCACATCTTTTTCATGCAGGCAAGCCATGACTCTCTAAATTTGAAATCATCCTTTCTCCAGTGTTTGCTTAAATTTCAATACATGATTGATACTACTTTTATTATGAAAACTATTATGCTGTGTAAAGTATTAAAATTGGCATTTCACATACATCATTTCGTTAATCTTTACAGTGGCTTGGGCATTTAGGAGTTACAGCTCAAATACCTCTTATCTTAAATGTTTGAGACCAGAGTGCTTGGGATTTTGGAATATTTACACAAACACACATACACATGATTGAAGTATGTTGGGGATAGACCCAGGCTCAAACACAGAACACATTTCATACTTCATCTCTACCCTCTCATATGTTTTGCAGAATATTTGAAGATTTCTTACACACGAGTCACTGTTTCATAGTGTAAATATTTTACCAACAGTGACATCACTTCAATCTCCAAAAGTTTTGGCTTTGGACTGTGTTGGGTGCCAGGTTTTTATACTGAGGGTCAGTATCTGTACTAGAAGAAGAGTAAAGGCCCCATGTGGCTAATAATTCACCAAGACTATAGTCAGTAGTGTGGCAGGACTGAGGTTGGAATGCTGGGCTGTCATGGGATCATCTCCTGCCTCTGCCCAGCTGCTCTGCTGCGGCCATCCAAGTGATCATAGCTGTAGAGGCTGCAGCCAAGCCTTGCCTTATCTCTGAATGTGGCTCTTATGTTTAGGCCCTCACAGGTTTGGCCAGATTTGGGATTATACCTGCAGTTCTATGCTCTACCTATATGAATTTCTTTTCTGGGGGGGGGGGGCACGTGCTAGTCCGTTTTCCAAGTGAATCCTTAGACCTTGTCAAGAGTATAGGCTCCAAATCCCTGTGTTAGACCGAAAGAACCAGAATCTGAGAGTGAAGGTTTTTGAATTTGCATTTCAAGATGCAAGTGGTTTCCACAGGCAGCAATGCCTGAAGGTCAGTGTGGTGCTTTCTCTCTTCCTGGGACAGCCTCCTTCTAGCCCCAACTTTCTGTCTCTATTTTGCTTCCACAGGGTTGGTTATCTTCTGGTTCTATCTCAGATGGAACTCTTTGGTGGAATTTTCTCTGCTTTCACAGGATGAGCAGTCCTCATTTTGTTTTCCTATTGGTCCATTTCCTGCCTGATAAAACCTTCATCATCTTTGTGGTTGCTTCTCTCCACCTAGAGGTCTTTGAGTTCAAGGACCGTTTCCTACTGAATCTTTTTCTTCTCTCTTCTGTCTCCCATGGTGTCTAAGAGTAGGTAGTGTCCACAAATGGCTATGTGCAGGAAGGTAAGGGTAAGGTGAGCTGGCCTTTCTTTGAGTAGAATGCAAGGACATGACTGAGGTCTATTTACTTGCCTTGAGCCAAGCCTCTGGGTTCCATTTAAAGGGTAAGGCTGGTACTTACAAAACCCCAGCATACTGTTTCAGTGGATATGTTTTCTGTACAAAGCAAAGCATAGATATATCTAGTGTTAGTGAGGATCCGATATGTTCAAGGCCAAAATCCCTTGAAAAGAGGAGGTGTTCTGTATTTTCACCAATGCATGGGTGCATGTAGGCTGGGCAGTAAAGGCTCTATGCCGGGAGCTTACCAGACCCATGGCTTTGATTCATTAGTGGTTCTCCTGACTGGGGTCAGGAGTCCTACAAGCTAAGATGGTATCTGCATTGGGGAGCTATCAACTAATGTTTTTTGAAAAAATCTCACTTTGAACTTTTTTTTTTTTTAACTTCATTTTCCAGAACTTTCTTTTCTGTTAGATCTGCCACATTATAAATTCCCCTGGGGGTGGGGATCCCCTGAATGAGTTCAGGTGGTTAAAAAAAAAAAAAGTAGAGTTGATGTTTCTTAAAATAGTGTTTTTGTTTACTGGGAAGCATCAGTGGAAGACACCAGTAAAGACTATGTGTTGTGTCAGTAAAGTTCCAGTGACAGATGGGCACCATTGGCACCAGTGAAAACCTCCATGTTTTCCAAACCTGGTAGTTTCTCTCTGCTCCTGTTGGCCTGCATATGTTTTAAAGACTTTCCAGGGTGGTTGTTTCTGTTTAAGGCACATCATCTGTGGAATTCTGAAATACGTACCAGGGCTTTGAAATCGCTGATAAAGTTCCCGTTTCAGCATTAGGAGGGTTTCAAGCACCTCAACAGCCGCTTGGCCATCTGTAAATAAGACGTTCAACGAGCATAAGGAAGGCGTTTCGCTCACTCTTTCCATTTCGTCCATCCACATCATCAGATTTCAAGATGACAAATACGGAAAGGGTGTGAGAACACTTTTAAAAAATATTATATTTTGAAACTTGGACCCAAGTTCAAACACTGCATTTAAAGGAAACTTATGAATCAAATCTGAGTTATTTATTGTCTTCGTCAACTTTCAAAGATTAAATTTACATTGGAGTAAAGCAAATTCAAGGCTGCCTTTGAGCAACAATGGTGTGCATTCTTCCTTTGATTTGCTCGAGTCTTGCCTCTTACGTGCTGTGTTGGGGATGATGGGCCCTGGCCCTGGGCAGACATATGTATCAGTCTCACATTACCATTGCATCCCTATGTCCTCTCCTGAATCATTGGGTCAAAATGTGACCGACTAAGCCAAATGACAAACATTTCATTCTTTCAGTCATATACAAAGGGATTCTATTTAGAAAACAGACCAGGAAAAGAAAGCTTATTCCCATCAGGTAGTAGATACTGAGTCAGCAAATCACAGGAGGTCTAGCACCAGAGTGTCAGAAAAACTATTTGTTATAGTCATGACCAAAATCATTCCATTCCACTGCAACACACACACACACACACACACACACACACCTAAGTGTGTTCACCAGAACTTCACAGATACACAGACAGGCCCATGGACAGATATCATGAGTTAGCCAACTCCTTCTAAAGAAGACAGGGTTTGTGTATTTATGAGGACCTACCTGAGCTCAAATCCCTGACATTTACCTACGTAAAAACTGGGTGCTATGGCGTGCCTGTAACCCCAGTAATATCCAGTGCTAATGGTACATTGTGATGGAGATGGGCAGACTCAGGGGATTCATGTCTAGCCAGCCTCATGAAAGCATAAGCTCCAGGTTTATGAAAGGCTGGGCTCTAAATACAGTGTGGAGGGAACAGGGAGATGGCTCAGTGGGTAGGGTCACTTGCAATCAAACCCAAGGACCTGAACTCAGTCCCTGGGACTTACACAGTAGAAGGAGAGAATAGAGTCTCACAGGATGTTCTCTGACCTTCACATAGATATGGCACATGTATACCCATCCTCTTACACATTAATAAATGAACAAATAAACAAATGAATGGAATTTTTAAGAAGTGTGAGAGTTAAAAAAAGAGGACAACCAATATCAGTCTCTGGCTCTCATACGTGTGCTTATGAACTCACATGTGGGAAGAGGGAGGAACAGGGAAGAGAAAGAGAAGAAAAGAGAGGAGAGGAGAAGAGATGAGAGAGAAGAGAGGAGAGAAGAAGAGAGGAGAAGAGAGCAGGAGAAGAGAGGAGGAGAAGAGAGGAGGAGAAGAGAGGAGGAGAAGAGAGGACTCATGCCACAGAAACAGAAAATTGTGACTCAGAGTCCTGTTGGTTTTTTCTGGTCCCTGTTATTTCTTTCTCAGGTGCCAACAGTAATACAGAGTAATGGGAGAGGAGAAAGAAGGTGTGAGTACATGGGTGCCTGTCTGTCTATCTGTCTGTCTGTCTGTGTTGTCTGCCTCTCCTCCTACCTCCTGTGTGTAGGTATATCACTGTCAGTCTTCTCTGTCTCTGTGCATGTCTATCTGTCTCTGTGCATGTTTGTGTATGTCTGCCTACTCTCCCCCACCCCCTCCCCGAGTGTGTATCTCATGTCTGTCTGACTATTGCCTGTTAGACTCCCAGAGTTTTATCCAACCTCTGGCACAATGCAGCCTCTGTAGAAAAGATATTTAGGAACAAAAAACAAACTTGAAGATTCAGGAGCAGGCAGCCAGATTATGAAGAAAAACATTCAGAGGATGCCATGAAAAACATCTGGGGATTGTAGAAAGCCCTGCAAAGAAAATGTTTAATTATGCGCCGTATGCAAAAGTCATCATGCTTAGATTGATACTGAAGACTGAGACTGCGTGGGGCTTAAGTAGTCCGCAGTGGTGCATCAATCTCTTTACTCCTTTAGAAACGATGTTTTTCTTTCAGTGATGACAAATGCTTTCAAACTGTTAGATCATGCAGCTATGGTGATAGTAGGCTTTAATGAAGTCCAAAGTCACTAACCGAGTTTCCAAATGAGCTTCTCAAGGTCTTCCAGTTAGATCTCATTGCCTTCTTCTGCTCCTTTCTTCCTTATCCCCTACCCCAGACATTCTCCTGCCTCCTCTCAGAATACAAAGGTTGTCTATCCTGGTGGCCCATCTAAGAGCCTGGTAAGTCCTTAGAAATGGTGCATTTTGAAAAGGCTTCTCATTTTAAGACCTGATGAGTTATATTAACTTTCCAGTGTTAGTTACAATGATTTTGGTGGCTCAATAGTTCACATTAAAAGGCACACCAACCATTTGTCCACTTTTCACAAATATGAAATTACTTCTGTTTGCCAATGATTCTCTTAGGTGTTTATAAATGTGTAGGATCATGATTTTGTATAGCTTTGTATTCGTGTCAAGAGGGACGTAGGAAGAGGAATGGTCCAAGGTGGTCATGGACATGGCTTCCCTACCTGCTCAGCAGATTCACACATAACGGAAATATGAGTAAAAACTACCCAAAGTGGTTCACATGTAGTTACCTGTGTTTGAAGATGACTTTATAAGTCACACAAGTTAAATCATTAGGAAGGTAGGTTCGTGGCCTCTCAGAGTTAAAGGAAAGTGAGAAACAGATTTAAAGTGAAAGCCCGATTTGAACAGGAATGAGATCACCAAGGGCAAAATAACCTGGCACATTTATCTGTAAGGCTTTACTCATCCCAGGGAGGCCAAAGCCCCATTCTGTTGCTACATTTCACTTCGGAGAATTTTATGGACTTAAGTACTTGGGATTTTGATCCGCATTTATTGGACCAGGCCTCTTTAAGTAAACATGTAGCTTATGAATCAGTGGACAGATTTGTTACTCAAACTTGAATGTGTCAAAACGTTTCCCTAAGTGTCAGTAGGGCTTACTGCCATGAAAATATAAAGCTCTGCCCACCTCCTTCACATCTGTCACTTCTCACTTTCCCTGTATGGATGGAAATTACAAATGATGAGGCTTGTAGGTATTTTCAAGAAGATGGCAGGCTCCAGGAACCCAAGGGGGCTTACCCATACACCTGTCTGGAAGTAGACTCACTCTCTACCTGATAGCGACAGTTTCGGGTTCTAGTGCAGTATATGGAGCACAGGTTGTTTTCAGATCTAATGTATTTCTCAGCTGTGGATCTTGAGACAACCATTGTTTGGCATTTTCCTCTTGAGTCTTCTCATCTGCTCGAGCAAACTCCACGGCTTCTCACAAAGAGCCACCTGTTTCTGAGTTTGCACAGGGTATGTCGGACTTATGTAATACAATAGGATCAATTTAATTATGCTTTTCCTTAAATGCAAGTCTACCTAGACTTACTTCACTCCCTGATACATGCTCGATTTTTATAGGCAAAACAAAACAAAACTGCCAGTCCTGACTTGACTTATCTTTATGGTATTGTGTTACCCCAGTTTCTTCTAATATGCATTAAAGGCTGTAGACTTTCAGTGTGAAAAAAAATGGCTGTTCTGAAGTCCCCACAGCCTTGTTATTTACAGTGTCTCAAAGTATTCGAATTACTACAAAAGATTTACTCATATAGCAGAGTGTGTAAAATTTAAAATCAATAAAGTGTATAAATTTCCAGTGTCTCCTTGAATTGATTCTTTATTCTAATAGCTCCATGCTGTAATACTGTATACTTTTTTTTTTAAATGTCATTACCCCAGTAATAATCTCTAGATTTTTTTTTTCCGGAACTCTGGGACAATTTGGGACTTCTGATATGATCTTTTGCCTACAGCTGTCTCAGACAGTTGCTGCTCCTTGAACAGCTTTTAAAACTGAACAAGCAGATGAGAGTTATCAGTGTGTTTCCCTGGAGGTAGAAACACAAATGTTTTCTTTCGATGGGGAGACAGCTGGCCATTTGCTTTCGTGGTAGAAGAGAGAAAGCTTTGAAGTTTGAATGTCGTAGCAGTGGTGCGCTGAGCTCATAATACATCTTAATTTTTTTGAGAACGAAGGAATTCGCTCAGTTTGCTGTCACGTGATTGCCAAGGCATCACTTTGCTTGCCGTTAGACAGCCAGTGTTGGGTACTGAACCCTGCACCATTGTACCGAACTGTTTCCTCGCAGTGTATTTACAATGATGAATCTTATCTTATTACCAACCTCACACTGAACTCTGCTTTATTTCTAGCTATAGACATAAAGATAATTCAAAGGGAAGGCGCGCTCACCACTGCTCTCACCAGGGTTTGACTCACAGTGCTGTCTGGGTCCCAGAGCCGAAAGCCTTGGGGTGACCTTAGTTTCTTGAAACGCACAAAATGTCAAACACTAACATGCCAGAGAAATCTAAACTTGCTTTCATTTCTTAATGGCCCTCTCGGCCTGTGAGGAACACAGGAGGATCACTGCTTACTTAGGCACGGGAACAGGAGTGCCCGTGGCCGCCTCAGGTATTTTCGCTCGCTGAACCGGGGCTTTCTAGCCAATCTCTTAAATTATTCTTCCTCTTAGACTTGTTTAGTTTAGTGATTGACAGAGCCCCCAACCAAATACCAGAGGATCTTGATTTGAATCCCAGCTCTCCTTACTTTACTTTGTAAGCTCAGTGCAACTCTTTTGCACGGTCTATGCTTGTTAAGTGGGGATTAAGGACTTGGGCCTACCTCACCGAGAGGTTATGAGTAAGTACAATGAGTCCCTAAACCCAGCACACGTGGAAAACTTCAGCTTGTATACTCTTCCATCCAGGCAAGGTTTATTTCTAGGAGAAAAATCTCTGACTGATAGCTTTAGGGACAAGGTAGCCAGATATAATATGGAATGCACAGTCAGTTGGATTTCACATAAAAAAAATTACATATACAAAACATATAAGATATAATAATGTATATAGAAATGCATCTGTGTATTACATAAATATAAGTGCATCATAAATATATGTACTATGCATATATAGTACTTATATAAATATATGCATATATTTGTATGTATATATATATGAATATACAAATATGTGTATATATATCAACATAAAATATAATTATATACTGTGAAATATCTAGGAAATACTTGTAAAAATCGTTTGTCTATGAATCATACTTAACTGGGTGCCTTGCACTGTTTTTGTTCGAGAATTTTACAAATGCATGTAATGCCTTTTGATTAAATTCACTCCCTTTTCCCCTCTCGTTCCTTCCTGATATCATTCTATCATTTCCTGCCCCCAACCCAACTTCATCTCCTCTCTTTAAAAACCTATAGAGTCCCTTAGTACTTCTGACATGTGTGTGGGTGTAGGACCATCTACTGGAGCATGGGTTGTCTCTCAGGGGCAGCATCCTTGAAAGAAATTCACTACCCTCCTTACTCCTCCCTGCATTCTTCAACTGCAGACAGCTTTTCAGCTAGGGGTGAGGCATCGTGATGCTCTCTCAACATATGGTTAGGTTTCAGATGGCTTGGTCTTGCGCAGGTCTTGTTCTTCAGTCACAGCTGCTTCCTGGTGTCTTGGGCTTGTATTTGTTAATACAAACGGCTCTCTTTACAGCTTCTGGTGAGAAGTGTGGCTCTGTCTTTATCATGTAGACAACCTGGCAGCCTGACTCAAAAGTGGGGGAGTGCATACACAAGGAAGCTTTGTGGTTCTAACTAATGCAGAAGATCTTAGCACCGGGTTAAGTACAGCAGCTGGTCTTGCATTGCACACACCTGCCAGGTTGACTCAAGTATGTGAGATGTGAAATGACAGATTTAGCTGGGTGGTTCTTTCTTTCCACCAGTTCTTTGTGAGGGTGAGTTTGATGGGGGAATTGCCCCTAGGATCCTGCTGTGCTGTGGACAGATACAGATACCTCTGGGAGATGGCCTGTCTCCTTCCCTACAGAAACAGGTTGTGGAATCTGGACAGAATGAGGCACCTCTGTCACAGAAGGAGGGGCAAGGTCCTTCCTAAGACCTTTCACTGCCCTTTGGGTTCAGTGTTCAGATATCTATGTGGCCCCTGCTTGAGTTTTGCCTAGACTTGTCTGGGAGGACAAACTCCTTTGCTATTCTGCTTAGTACCATTTTGTTTGTTAATGTTCTATAAAAAGAAAAGGTAAATGAGTTTGACAATGTTCCCTTTATCATTAACTTTAAAGAGAGAAGTATGAAAAAGTTACCTAAATGTGATGCAAAACTTGTCTCCCTAGACCTGCTATGGTAGGACAGTCTGGCAGGTGCTGACAACTGGAGCTCCCACATCTTAAGTCTTCAAATACTAGAGCTGACAACAAGTGCTGGGGATTTTACAAGTCGGTAAGGATATGGGGCAATTTTTATATAACACTTATTGACTCTGCTCACCATTTCAGTGTGCAACTTTATTTTATGTGAGTATACCATAGCTGTCTTCAGACACTCCAGAAGAGGGCATCCAATCCCATTACAGATGGTTGTGAGCCACCATGTGGTGGCTGGGAATTGAGCTCAGGACCTCTGGAAGAGCAGTCAGTGCTCTTAACCACTGAGCCATCTCTCCATCCAGTGTATAACTTTAAAAATCTGACAATTGCTAGGTAGTCTCCTGCATGTCAATAGATGACTGACCAGCTTGTCCATAATACATTCCCTCTTCTGTACTGCTTTACATCAGCCATGCCTATACTTCATTCTTTTTTTTTAATCTTGCATTTATATGTGTATGATCACATATAAAGTCTTGTAAACACCCAGAATCAAGATGCCAGGTTTAGTGCCAGAGCTGAGACCATCTGGCCAACACGGAGCAGATCCTAGATTGGCCAGCGTAGTCTCCTGGGGTCGAATCTCACGCAGTGGCTTTTATGTGGATACCTCTACTGTGTTCTGGAGCTGTGGGTTTGGTCCCTATAGATCACTGCAGATAGGTGTGCAGTCTATCAAACAGTCACTGCTAGCTAGCACTGACAGGACTGGGAATTAACAGGAACACCGTGCACCCCCCCCCCCCCCCCACAGGATGCTCTACAGTCCTGAATGACACGAGGGTGCTGATAAGTGCATCTGCAGGTAGATCTTTAGTACCTTAAGGGAAGAAACTAGACAATCTCAAGTTCAGAGTCAGCGATCACACTGATGCTTGTACGGTGTATACTTAGCATCCATCTCTGTACTGGCTTGCCGTGGGAAGCCTGGCAATGCAGCTGCATGATGAGACACAGCTGTAACTGTAGACTCCACTGGCCCCTGCACATGGAAACACTAGAGCATTCACTTATATGTTGTTTTGCTTCTAAAGCGAGTATCTTAAGGTGCAGCTTAAAGGAGCCTTCTTAGTTTTTAGCATGCATTAGAATTCCTGTTCCCCTCAGAGCATAGATTTCTAGGTCCCACCCACAAGGATTCTGACTCAGTAAGTCTTAGGAAGAACCCAAGGAGTTCTGATGAACTCCTGAGACTGATCTGCAGGACTGATCTGGGGACATTTTGGAAGAACATCATAACCACATGAGGTGGAACTTAGAGGGTCTGTAGAGATGCTCACTTAGCAAAACACTTGCCTGGAAAGTATGAGGACCTCAGTTGGATTCACAGAAACTAAGTTGTTTTGTTGTTGTTGTTGTTTTAAAGGACAGGTGTGAAGGCATATTCTTATAATTCCAGTGTGGAGTGGGCAGAGACAGGTAATTCTCTGGGGATCTGGGGCTAGCCACCCTAACCAAGTATGTGGTTGGTTTTGTCTTCTAGCTTCAGGACCATGGCCTTAGTCAGCTGGGATTTCCTGACAGAGCAGCTTCTCTGTTTTGTTATTTGAATTCCAGCTATATTTTTAGGTTTGAAATGATTTCCTCTGTGATTTTTGCTCATATTAATAGCGATTACAGCCTCACTCATTGAACGTCATCTACCTGTCACAGCCTATGTTTATGTTTTAATTTCACAGAGATCCAAAAGCTGAGTGATGCTATCTGACTTCCAAGCTGAGCAGATGGGATGAAAAAGAGTGAGCAAATGGGGCGGTAGAGGTAGCTTCAAGACTTACTTTGCTAGACATCTAAGCCGCCACATTGTACACATACTTTCTGCTTTTCCACATAGCATGCGTACTGCTAATGTGGTTAGATAATTGGGTGACACCATCCTTTAGATGTGACCCCAGTTGCTACTTGACAAAATGGAAGGAGTAAATGGCTAGGATGAGCATAGCTCCAGGACATCCAACAAATAAGGTCACTTTCTGTGTGGAAATATATTGCTTGCTTGCCAAGATGCTTTTATACTGATGATCTGGTTTACCGATGGTCACACAATTCCGGGTAAGAGCTGTATTAATGTTGGATAGGACAAGCGGAGTTAATTGCCTTCTTTCCAAGCCAACTGAGGCTTAGAGGGAAGGTGAATCAAGAAGGTGCTAGACCAAGACCTGGAGTCCACTGATTAGGTTAGGGCTAACAGCCGAGAGCCTAGGGGACTTGCTCGTGGCCTCCGGGGTTAGAACTCAGGTTCCTAGGCTTGTCCAAAACCACCTTTATCAACTGAGCTATCGCCACAGCTCAGAGTCTTAAGTTATAAGGTTCTATGTAGATCATAGCAGTTGTTTTTTTAAAACTAGCAAATATTATTCTAGATGCTTTTAGTAAAAAACAAAACAAAACAAAACAAAACCCATTCTATACTTAGGGAAGTATTCCCATTTCTTTCCTGTCAATTACAGAAGGGAAAAAGGCAAGAATTTGTCACTCTGGCTATGAAGTTTAAGAGGGATTGATCCTAAGCCCGGCGGTGGTGGTGCATGCCTTTAATCCCAGCACTTGGGAGGCAGAGGCAGGCAGATTTCTGAGTTCGAGACCAGCCTGGTCTACAGAGTGAGTTCCAGGACAGCCAGGGCTACACAGAGAAACCCTGCCTCAAAAACAAACAAACAAACAAAAAACAAAAAACAAAAAACAGAAGGATTGATCCTTTCTTGAAGTGACTATGGACATGGGAAACATGGTAGCCAAGAAAAAGCAACAACAGAAATCAAGTGAAAATTAAATGCATGTGCATGGATATTTAAATAATCGGGGATTTGAACTTGTAAGGGCTGAGTTACCTCTGATTGCCATGATTTTCACTAGGTGGCTTGTCCATTGTCCTAGGGACCTAAGGAGGTAGAACTTGGCAATGGGATAGGACTGGGAGAATGAGAAGATTGGGTCAACATTCTTGTGCTTGCAAAAGACAAAAATGCAACGCAGTCTTACTCACCAGGCTTGGGGTAGGCTGGCGCCAACAGTGCTGAATTCAGGACTCCTGACATCATCATGGCTCAGAGTCCCTTTCCATCTCTATGCTTGGAATTTTTCCATGTTGCTTGCATTCTCAGGCCATCTCTCTTCTGGTTGTCATTCCGGGAATCTCATTGCCAGTAACAAGAAGAGCTCAGTTCTTCCCAGCGATTTTCATGGAAGTGCAGATCATAGGCTGTGGCCTGGCTTGGGTCCCATTTCCAACCCTGAACCATTCACAGTAGCAATGGGTGAAATGTTCCTATTGTCCAGGCCTACATTGTATGCTGTCTTTGGAAGTCTGAGTGAGCCAGGACGGAGTCTACCGGGAACACCAAGTCTCAGTGGGTTGGGAAGGCCATCTCCAGGAAAATACTTGCTTGGTTCAGAGCAGAGTGGATGATGACCAGCCAAAACTCACCAGTGCCCCCTTGTGCTTGTCAGTCAGCAGTCAAACAAACAAGCAAGCAAAGAAAACAAAACAAAACAAAAAAACCCAAGCAGACAAACAAAAACCTAATCAAACAAATAACCAACGGAGGAGAAGGAGTGTTTGCTTTTTAAAGGCCAGATGTCCTTGAGCTGTTCTTCACCCATTTAAGCACCTGGCTCTGTGAGCCAGAGACCACGCTGGACCCTGTCTTCCTTCATCTTTATGTATGAAGAGTTCCTTCTAAAAGCGATGTCTCTGGAAAGAGTCAAACACTAAGTCAGGTGTTTTAGAATAGAGCACAGGGTCATACCGTGCTGTTTTGTGTATGGAACTGCATTGGTTCTTGACTTAGAAGAGTAAAGTTGCACCATTTAATGTATGTGAGACCTTACACAGCTGGGTACGTCTATGCAAACTGGATGTATTAGCAGGTTTCTACTTAGCCAATGCTTCTGTGCCCCGTGTCTTCGTTTCACCATACTCAACACGGCAAACGTCAAATGGCTGAGGCCTTCATAGATCTACAGCAGTTAGTATGCTGGCTGAGATTTCATCCTCAGAATTGTTCCAAATCTCACATAAGATGATTCCTTAGGTTTTTTTCCCTGCATGTGTATACATGTGTTCTACATGTAGGGTGTATGTGCACGAGTACTCCTGCACATGGAGGCCAGAGGTCAGCGTGAGAGGAGTAGTAGTACTTCACGAACCTTTCTCTGTGAACTGGGTTTTTAGAGGTATGCTTTCTCCCTGGCTTGGATTCACTGATTCAGTTAGGCTGACAGGCGGGAGCCTTGGATCTGTTTGTTTCTCCTTCCTCCTTGCTAAGATCACAAGAACACACTCTTCCAAGTAGCTTTGGATAATGTGGGCTCTGGGGTTAGAACTTAGGTCCCCAGGCTTGCTCAATAACCTTCACCAACTGCACTATCTCTTCAGCCCAGAGCCTTCAGTTTTAAGGCGTAGATCATGGCAGTTATTTTTAAAGTCAGTCAGGGTCAGGGAAGGTTTGTGCCTACCTGTTTTTCTTAAAAAAAAAAAAAAAATCCCATTCAACACTTAGGGAAGTGTTTCCATTTCTTTCCTATCAGTTACAGAAAGGGGAAAAAGCAAGAATTTGTCACTCTGGCTGCCAGGGTGAGGGAGGGACCCATCCATTCATATAGTGGGTATGGACATGGGAAACATGGGGGAGGAGGGAAGCAACAGCAGAAAGCAAGTGAAAGTGATGTATATGTACATGGATATTTAAATAGTCAGGGATTTGAACTTAGGAAGACTGAGTTGCCTCTGGTTGCCATGATTTTGAACTTGGTGGCCAGATCTCACAATGAGTCTAAACTCTCAGCAACAATGCTTCTGATGTTTATTTTTTAAATGAATGTTTTGGGGGATACTTCCACCCCTAAGCAGGATCTAGGTGTCCCTTTTTTTTTTTTTTTTTTTTTTTTTTTTTTTGGTTTTTCCAGACAGGGTTTCTCTGTGTAGCCCTGGCTGTCCTAGAACTCACTCTGTAGACCAGGCTGGCCTTGAACTCAGAAATCCTCCTGCCTCTGCCTCCCAAGTGCTGGGATTAAAGGCGTGCATCACCACTGCCCACCTGGATCTAGGTGTCTTTAAATTAATTTGGAAGTTGCCAAAACTATATTTTCAGTTGCTTTCTTCAGATAATGTTGATTAAGTTGCTCTGTATACTTAGATGTCTTTGTACCTTGGTGTCTTCCTTCTCCATTGGGATATATAAATTCCTTTAGGATAAGGGATCTGTATGTCTTTTTTGTACCCAGCATACTGTCAAACTAAATGGATGGACAGAATTCCATGGGCTCTCACTGACCTGTTATTGTTTGGGGACATTTTTATGAGCTACATTCTACCCTGGACCTGCTAATATTTTGAAAGTAATAGTGATTCTAGAGAACTTTTCCCCTTTGTCTAATAGACTGTTGAAAAATTCTAGGGCTCAGGGTATGTTTTTGGCTAATTTGAGAAGAAAAAGTATGTGTAAACCCCTGGAGATGATTCTTTCCCTAGATAAGGTAATCTGGCAGCAACTTATTTTTTTTTTCAAAATGTCTACAGTGCTAATTGGGGTAGTATTTACAAATATAGAAGATATAATCTGCTTGAAGGTAGCAACAAAAATCACAGCACTTAGGTAAATCCATCCTCTTATGAATGAGCCTCAACTCTAGTTAATCTTTCACTGAAATTCAGCAGCTGGGAAGAATTTCTTTCTTTCTTTTTCTCATTAATTAATTAATTAGTTAATGTGACATCCTGATCGCAGACCCCCCACTCCGTCATTTGCTTCCAGTCCCACTCTTACAATACCTTTCCCCATTATGCCTTCTACTTTTCAGAGAAGGGGAAGCCCTCATTGGGTACCACCCAACCCTGGGACATCTAGCTGCAGCAGGACTAAACATCCTCTCCCACTGAGGCCCAACCAGGTAGTCTAGTTAGGGGGAGGGAATCCAATGGCAGGCAACAGAGTCAGAGACAGCCCTGGGGACAATTTCTTAGTTTCATTATCTCCCTAGGTTAAGAGGCTTGTCTGGAAATAGCCAACAAGATTTAAGAGGCAACAATGGCCTCTTCATCATTTAGCTCTTAATCTCTTATCTTACTAGGGCTTCCTGCAAAGGCAATGATGATTATAATTGCTTATTTATTTAGTAATTATTCATCTATCTATCAATCTATCTATCTATCATCTATCTATCTATCTTCTATCTATCATCTATCACCTATCATCTATCTATCAATCATCTATCATCTATCACCTATCATCTATCTATCTATCTATCTATCTATCTATCTATCTATCTATCTATCTATCAATCATCTATCTATCATCTATCAATCATCTATCTATCTATCTATCTATCATCTATCATCTATCAATCATCTATCTATCTATCATCTATCTATCTATCTATCAATCATCTATCTATCTGTCTATCTATTATCTATCTATATATCATCTATCTACTATCCATTTTTGTTACACAGCTCTGGTATTTTAGATGCTTATTTTGATCACTGACCAGTATCTATCAATCATCTATCTATCTATCTATCTATCTATCTATCTATCTATCTATCTATCATCTATCTACTATCCACTTTTGTCACACAGCTCTGGCATTTTAGATGCTTATTTTGATGGCTGACCAGTGTCACCTAGAGCATTATTGGTGATGACAGCTGGTTACTTTCAGGTGGCTTTAGTTGTTTGGTGACTTGAGAAAGTCCCTATTGCCTATGCCACAAATGACTTCCTAACCACCCGCAGATGCTGCTTTCATTTACCTGGACCTTGCTGCATCT
The DNA here is from genome assembly GCA_019843815.1 of Montemys delectorum. NCBI lineage: Eukaryota > Metazoa > Chordata > Mammalia > Rodentia > Muridae > Montemys > Montemys delectorum. Next base: position 36,418 of record JADRCD010222506.1, on the reverse strand, counting down.
GTGTGCTACTGCTTGTGGTTTGAAAGCATAGATTGGTTATGATTCAGATGCTTCGCTGATCTAAAGTAAGCGGGGTCCAGTTTCCCCCCATGAGCTGGCTCTTAAAGAGTCAGAAAAGATGAATTCCTTGGTAGACAGTCAGGAAGATATTCCTGCCTCTTTGGTACTAGAAATATGGATTCCCTATTTCCAAACCTATGCAGAAAGCAAACTGTGGGGACGTTCTTCAGTACAATGAGTCTGAGCTTGGTTCTGGAGTCAAACCCGGTTTGCTTCTCCGTCTGACGTGTAGGTTGGTAACACTGAGCATAAAGTACAGGACAGCAGCAGAGAATCTGAGCTAAGAGAATATAGCTCTGCATGGGGCCTTTACGTGGTATGGTTGTCCGTGAATGTCAGCTGAAAAGTGGATATTTATTGTTAAAAGTGGGCAGATAACAGACCTGGAAAAAAAGGTGGACAAGAAAGGGTCAATTTAGAAGAAAATGATTCCATTTCCTCTTAACCAAAGTTGCTCCCTTCACTTCTGCTGAAGGTCCATTTGTCATGTTGCATGGTGACTATGTGTGTGCGTTTTCTACAGTGAGTGGCGCAAAAGGTACTATCTTTTGGTGCTTACTCATTTTAAGCATCAATCCATGGATGTTGCTTTTACTGGCTGTTAATAAGAATTATCATGTAATTATAAAAAATTGTAACTTGTTTATTTTTGTGTAAGTCTATTTGTAAAAATTTAAGACATAACTTCACGTAGGTTGGACTAGCCTGTAGTTGACGGTAATCTTCTGATTTTTCTATCTCTGCCTTCCAAGTGCTGGGATTATATGCGAAGTCACCACTATCAATGTTTGTAGTCTGGGATGGGACCTATAGTCTTGTGCATGCTAGACAAGCACCTTGCTGATCAAACCACATCCCTATTCCCCACCTTGCTTATTGAAAGATTGAACATTTGAAGTACCTAGTGTTCAAATGGTAGTAGCCGTATTTCTGGTTATTTCCCTTTAAACATTTTCACACATTTTGAACTTTAACAGCATTACTCGATGTCATATGTGTATGCGTACTCATGTGAAGGCATATGAATGTGCGTATATATGAATGTGTGTGTGTATATGGGTGTGTGAGTGAGTGTGTGTGTATATGTGTGTGTATATGTGTGTAAGAGTCTATGTGCATATATGAGTGTGTGTGAATGTGTGTGTGTGTATGTGTGTGTGTGTGTGTGTGTGTGTGTGTTAGGATGCTTACATTCTTTCAGGAAGAAGGAAGCTAGACTATTGAAGAGATGCTTCCTAGAGTTTGTTCACAAAATTCTTTTCTCCTCAAGCAAATACTAAATCTGGTATTTGAAAAATGCTTTGAACTATTTTTGTGGATATTACTATACAATGTTAATATATTTATTTTTATAAGCACAAGTAAACCTTGCAAGGCTTTCTTTCATGCAGAGGCTCCTGGTGTGAAGCATGATGGGACAAGAGAACAGGTGGGATGCTTCGACTTTAATACTCGAGATTTTGTTTTTCAAGTGTTAAACTATTGAGTTTAAATTGTTAAGCCCCCTCCCACACGGAGGATTTCATTTCCAGATGTCTTGTTTGAATGTGAAAGAGAACGCTTTGCTATATTTTCTTCTTGACTATGAGCTTATGTAGGGACCCAGGAGGCCAAATGGTGTGGTAGGGGAAACAGTGTGGTGCTCCAGAAAAGAAAAAAAAAAATTAATGTCTTGGCGTCAGACAAACTGAGGTTAAAGTCCTAACTAAAACCTGCTAAATCGATTACCTTAATTTTCTCTCCTGTAAAATGGAGATGATAATGTTGACTTTCTATGGTGGCACTGAGTATTTACTTTGTGTCAAGAAAGGATAGCTGCTGTTTGTCTGGGCTGCTGGCCCTGCTGAAATTGGCCAGTTCCCAGCTGCCCAAAACATGGGCCGGCACAATGGAGCGAGTGAGTTGGGAGTCATAGAAGCATAGAATAATATTGTTGCTGGGGTCTGGCTTGTGGCCTGGGACACAATCCCCTAGCAGATCCCCTTGGCTTTGCCTCTAGTACTCTCCTTCCTTGAGTAGAAGGACAGAGGAGCAGAAGGACCCAGGAGGGCTGCCATGGTACTCGAACCAAAGGTGAGGGGTGACCTTTTGGGCAGGGATTCTGCTTGGTTCTACCCTGGTTTCTCAGGAGGCAGCTGTTCTTCCAGCTGCCAGATGTGGGGGGTGGGGTCCTATGGGCAGGCCTGATTTCTCCTTTTCCTCCCTATTACTATGCTGAAAAATCTATTAAAAACTTAAAAAAAAAAAAAAAGATTGACCAAAGAGGCCCCAGTAATTATATTCCCTGTGCTTAGGGGAATATATTTTAGGAGTTGAATTGGATGTGATGGAAAATTGACTTTCAAATGTACCAGCTCTCAGGTATGTTAGGAGAATGATGTGCAGTCTGATATGTAGGAAGCCCCAGCAGTGCTCAACTGGCCCCAGCCTTCTCACATTACCAATGGTGCCCGCACCCAGTACTGTCCCTTGCTGTGTGGAGAAAGGGGCAGCTCCCGTACCCATTTCAAGTGGCAGGCATTTCCATAGTCAAATCTAACATTGTTAAAATACAAATAGCCTTGTAGGGGACCCACACCTGAATGAAAGGCTTGGTGTTGACCTCTAGGCCTCAGTGGTCAGTGTGAGTGGGCACAGTGCCTCTCTACCCATTCCCGCTCCTTTTTCTGAGTGCTTGGGCTCCTGCTCAATTCTGTACTATCAGAGCCTCTTTCTTCTGTTCCATGCTTATTGCAAGCTAAATCTTCAGTCACTGCCTCCTCCCCAGCCCTAACAATCCACTGTTATCAGGGCAGCAGGAAGTTGGCACCATAAATTATTTGGTAAAATGCTATTTTTTGACTCTGTGCTTAATGGGTTATGACATGGTCTCTTTTCTTTTCTTGTTTGGAAAAGATCATTTTTATTGCAAGAATTGTAGAGATCACTTGGACTCTGGGCCTTTGGACATGTCTAAATGCCAAAGTCAGAGCTGGAATACTGGAATGGTTTCTTCATGACCCTTTTAAATCCTTTCCTGCTCAAATTGGATTTTTGTTGTGTTTGGGTCAGTAAAGCATGCAGCCGCAGACGGGGCTGTTGTGAAATATCAGGTGTATAGTTTCAGAGGCGTTAGCCCTGGCTGTGGCCCAGCTCTGATGGGGTAGTAAGTTGTACACAAGGCAGAAGGTACGAATGTTGGGGACAGAAAACAACCACCTGACAAATGGCAGGACAGTTATTTTTCAGGGGAGGGGAGAAGCCGCAAGTGTGCCTGATGTTTTTAAAGCTCTTAATTATTAATCTTGTGTTAAGACTTACGAACAGAGCCATTAAGGTGTCAATGCAAGCCTGGAAAATGGATGATCATTGTCTATCTTTAAACTGTGCTTAGTACTCAAATGTGTCTGTAATGCATGCAGAAAGCCAGCTTCATCATGCTCCTTCAAGGTTTTGCAGGCAAACAATTTACCCATCCATTCATTCTTTTCCTTCTTTCCTCTCTCCTCCCCCTCAGTCTTGACCCTCCTGTGTAGTCCTATTGCTAATGGATGAATATTCCTATTGGCTATTTCACCACTGCCTAGCAGGCACAGAACAAATGGAATGTCCAGTTGTACTGTAGAAACATTTTAAAATAAATTTAAAAGCCTTCAATGGCTACACAGCTCATCACAGTGAGTGCAGCAGTTTGAATAATCCCATACCTGGGGATTTTCATTCAGTTTTACTAAAACCTTAATTTTACTGCCTGAAGTCATGCTTGTTGTCAGAGAGCTCCACATTCTACTCGATGAGCGGATTCATCTGCCTTTGCCCTGGGTGTATGCTTCATGCATGAGCAACAAGGCCCTAATATGTCTTCACTGCAAACTTGGATCTTGTTCCTCATGATATAATCTCCCACGAGCTAGGAAAGCTGGTCTGGAGCACAGAGTGTTATGGGGTGCACACTTGTTCTGAGGGTAACAGGAGAAAGGTAGTTAACAGTGTTTCATTGTCACCCCAGGGCAACTGAATAGGTCACACTTGGCAGGAGCTAGATCTGGGCCTGGAGCTACTTGACATTTTTATGTGACAAGTTAGAGTGTGAGATAGGATAGTTGCAAAGGTTCTGTGCTTTCAGGTAAGACTGAGGCAACATGTTGCTAGATTAGTGCTTTTATCTTGGATTAATTGTGGTTGGAGAGGTTAGACAGGGAAACTGAGGTAGCTAAAGCAACCCTAGTTATGGTAATTCAGACTCCTGGCAATGGAAGTCATGAAAATGGGGTTGGTGGTGAGGGAGGAAGTAAAAAACAGGAAGTGGAATACTGTGGAGAAAGAAATGCTAAGAGAAGCAATTTTATAAAATCTGCTTATGAATTCCTAGTTTCATTCATTGAGATTTTCATCCAAGTATTTGTTATTGATGAATTGATTGGAGATATGGTTGTGCATGATGAGTGTATATGTGTATATGCGTGCATGTGCATATGTGCAATCATGCATGAAGAGGTCAGAAGTGATCCTGGGCATCTTCTTTCACTGCTCTCCATCGTTTCTCTTTATTTTTTGACATTTTAAATCATAGCTGTAGAGTATTAAGATTATGCTAACCTCCCATAATGGCATTACCCCCCCATTTCCCTCTGAATGGTTTCCCATCTAGTCAACTGGCTACAGAATCAGATAAAATGGCATCCTTTAGTTCAGCAGCTATTAGTCATTAGTTCCTTAGGACAGATGAGGCTCAATGGGAACAACTCTCTGTGATTGGGAGTTGAAGGGCTTGTGCAGTTCTGCATAGCTGCTTTGTGTTCATGGCTGCTATGTCAACATTATATGTAGATGGGAGAGCCTTTTACATAGTTATGCTTATACCCATAAACTATTATTGCTCTCAGTTCTGGGCAAAGAAAAAGCTCTTTTTTTTTTTTTTTCCCAGAAGGCATTGGTTAATGCAGACAATTGCATTTAGTCAGAGTGCTGAGAATAAGAGAATAAGTGGTAATGGACACTCAGCCTTCAATAGGAAATAGGTCATTCAGGTCATCCCCAACCTCCAGAGGCCTAGGGGACATTGCAGAAGAGAGGGCAGAAGGAGTTTAAGAGCTGATCCTGGGTGTGGTGGTGCATACCTCTGCACTGCACTGGTAAAGCAGAGCCGGTTAGATCTCTGTGAGTTCCAGAACATCTGGGGCTACACGGTGAGACCATCTCCCCTCTCTCCCCAGAGAGCTTAAGAGAATGAAGAAGAGTGTCACGAAATGATACCTTATTTTTGGGGACAAGATCTCTCACTAAAGTCAGAGCCTACTGCCAGGCTAGACCCTCAGCAAGACCCAGTCATCTGTCTGTTTTTACACACTCCATCTCCGCAAGGCACTGGCGTTGTAGAGCATGCCACACCCCCAGCCTCTTTAAAAACTGTGGGTTCTGGGGACTTGGGTCCTCATGCTTAGAGAGGAAGCACTTTAAGCAGCTGAGCCATTTCCTCTGCCCTTTACTGGCTCATTCATCAGATATTATGAGTGACATCTTTGCCTATGACTCTCTTTGAAGAAAGCACTTTGAAGACGTCACTTTGGAGAAAGCAATGAACAAGATGGAATGTCTTACCAGAGTGAAGTACTGGGTCTGAGAAAGGATGCTCTGAAGGTTTGGGGGTAAGGAGAATGATGCTTCTTCCACTCAGGATGAGAGTCTGGGAAGGAAGAAAGCTCAGGTAGTGATTGGTCCTCAGCCTCTTTTTGTCATAACGGACAGTGTGTTATTGATGCACCTCACAGAAATGAGGAAGAAAGAGAGATAAGGAGTTAAGGCTAAACTTGGAAAATGCAGATTTTCCCTTCGGTGGCTCTATATCAAAGCTCTGGGGCAGTGTTTCTCTACCTATGGGTGGCAACCCCCATAGGCGTCACATATCAGACATCCTGTATATCTAATATTTACATCTCAGTTCGTAACAGTAGCAAAATGACAGTTAAGAAGTAGTAATGAAACAGGAGGAACTATACTATGGGGTCACTGCATTACGAAGGTTGAGAACCACTGATCAGGATTCCACGAGCTTGGGAGATGACTAAGCAAATGGCCTGGCGAGGCCGGCAGGATGAGGAAGGGTACAGAGCCCATTTGTTAGAAACAGTGTTAGGCTAGGAATTCGATTACAGCCAAGCTGTCAGCTGTTTCTCAGTCTAGGAGTGTGTATGGAGGTAACCTTGTGAGCAGCTTGGAACTGGACTTACAAACAAGAGAGCCTGGCACAGTAAAAGTCTCGATACTGCAAGGAAACCAACGGAGTAAGGCCCATGCAGTTCGCTTGACCATATCTGCATGCTTTTTTTTGTGAGCATTACAGGAACTTCAAGGTTTAGAGCAGCGGGCCCAGAGAGGAGCATTTAAAGACATTTAATGTGTTGGAAGATCGGGAGCTATCACAGGAAAGATGGCAGTCGGTTGGGGTGGGTGTGTCGAAAGAGCAAATGCTGTTTTTGTCACCAGCTAGTCACATGAATATGAAGAAGGCAAAATGCAAACAAGAAAAGCCAACCCCCCAGAATGAGGGCCAGAATCTTGGCCGGAGGCAGGAGGATTTACTTGTAAAGGCTCATCTTGCCACCGTGCATGTTGACCTTCCTAGCTTCCTTAAGCTACTATCTCCTTATTCATAAATACAGAAATTTAACAAGGGACCTATAAGACTGTAATCTAAAAAAAAAAAACAGTGATTATAAGTTATGATATTAATTATTATTTTAACCCACTGAAATTTTAAAAAGTCTAAGTCTGGTGAATGTATATCCAGTGAACTACTTACAAATTTAGCACGCATAGCTGACCTAAACTAAGATTTTTATTTGTTTGTTTTGTTTTAGAATAACCTGCTCAGTGATTCTAACATAAAAAAACATTTACAAAATAACAAGGAACGCTGGGGAGATGGTTCAGTCAGGGAAGAGCTTTAACTGAAAGCATGAAGACCTGGTGCCATCCCGGTGTGGTGCTAAGTACTCCTTAGTCCAGAGCTGGGGAAACGGGGGGGGGGGGGGGGAGGGGGCAGAGAGTCCCCAGGGCTTCCTGGCTGGACAGTTAAACCTTGTAGGTGAGCCTCAGGCTAAGAAGGGACTAGTTTCAAAACGCAAAGTGAGAAAAGGGATGCTCTTATGGAATGACCCTGGAGGCTGTCCTCTGGTCTCCATGTACTTGCACACACACAGATACACACACACACACACACACACGCACACGCACACATACACACACATGTCCAGCTGACACCCCTGCTGTGAATATATACACACGACCACACAACAAAAATAAGGAGTATTATAAGAAACAAACCAGGTCTCCATCTCTTGTGGGACATACTGCCTGTGCTCTTTGGTGCTCTGTGTTTGTTCTTCCTGATTCAGTGCCTTAGGGTGACATGTGCCTTCCTGAGACAGTAGGTTTCCCAACACCTTTGTCTGCTGTTCAGGGATTTCAGATAACAGGGAGTACCAGTTTGACCTTCTGTATCGTACTGCCTCTTGTTGCCCTAGTGCTGAGCAGACTGGATGAAAATGTGTCCACAGAGATTAGATACCCCAGTGGCCACCCTGCACTTTTGTGCTCTAAAGCTATCTCCGGCATCTCCGGCTCCCTCTGGTTTATCAGAGCAGAGTACAGACAGATAACATCCTTGCCATGTGACCCTGACCTTTGTCAACCTTTGTTAAGGCTTCATGTGAAGTCAGGCCTAATGTTTGTAAACAGGATGTAATTAAGGCTGGGAACTGACAGGGTCTGACATTAAGACAATGCAGAGCTGGCAGGGACCGGTCTGTGAGATGGCAGCTTGCATTGTGTTCTAAGTGCCTTCATAATAATTAGTGTCCTCTTGTCTGGAGGAAGTTCACTCAACTTGGATTAATCTGCCCCAGCATGGAGGCCATCCTTGGCAGGGCAAGTGTTTCCTCTGATAAACCTTAGTGCAGGGATGAGAAAGAAAGCCAAGAGGCTCCCAAGCAAACCTGAGAAAGTCAAGATGGCTGGTGCCAGGTGCTGCCTATGGATTAGAAACAGGAAATAGGCGGAAAGTCTCTCTTCCCCTGTTCTAAATTACAAGGTGAAGGTGCTGGTTTGCAGGCCCATTGGCCAGCATTACAGTCACCAGGGTGTGCTGGTCTGATGCCCTGGGTAGGACAGAGGGGTATGTGTACAGAGAAGCCCAAGAAGAAACTCCCCATTTGACCTTAATTAGTCCCAAGTGTGTTACAGATCATTGTATGGTGCAGGAGGATTCTGATTTGTATGTAATTCATCCAAAGAGACTGAACTATTTTGTCGGAAGAGAGCTGAGCATCTTCTGGTAGTCTGTGTCGTACAGAGGGAATAAAGAGATGTTGAGCCGAGTTTCTTGGCTCCATTGAAGGCCTATGGGCCTGACCTGGACAGATAGGCTACTGTCCGTAGCCTTTTGAGATTGTTTAGCTTCTCACTGCCTCTTGGAAATAGTTCTCTATTTCAGGCAGAAAGGTACTATTACTGATAGCACCATATACAACAGTCAGAAATATGTGGGAATGACTGGAGTCTCCACCAGCAGATGAACCCATAAACAAAATATGGTGAGAGCAAACCAAGGACAACCCTACAAGGAAGAGATTTTAGATTCATGTCACAGCATAATGGGCCTTGCAAGCACCATGTTAAATGAAGTAAGCCAGATGCAAAAGGATTAACAATAACTGACTTAACATATTTAAGGTGCCTACAGTAGGTAAATATATAGAGACAGTAGAATAGTGAGTGATTACTAGGGGTTCAGGGGGTAGGGGAGAAAGGGAAATTCAAGTTTAATCAAAGTGTAGAATTTCAGTTTATTATGATAAAAATATTCTGGAGGCTGGTGTTGGTGATTCTTAGACACTAGAGTGTACTTAAACGTGTCTGAACTGTATACTTACAATCATTCGAATAGTAGATTTCATCTGATTTATACTTTGGCCCAATTAAAAACATTAAGATGTTACAGAAGAAGACTCTTCAAGTAGTCGTGGGATTCAGGGCTTCTGGGCCTTAATCATTATATCAGGAAATCTATATCAGGAAATCATATTAGGAAAGCTATAGAATCTACACAGAGGCTTCAGGAATTAGAGAAGAAATTTCCTCCTGGCATATGGCCTGTTAACTTTTATTTGTGTGTGTATGTGTGTGTGTGTGTATGTGTGTGTATCTGAATGTATGTATATATGTCTGTATACAGGTGTTGTGGGGACCAGAAGAGGGCACCAAGTTCCCCAAAACTAGAATGATAGACAGCTATGAGCCTTCTGACCTGGGGATGAAACTCCAACCCCATGCACCAGCAACAAGGACTCTTAGCAACTCTACCATCTGTGTAGCCTCTGCTCATAACTTTTAAAATAAGTTCTATTGTTTGCCTAGACCCCATAGGGGACCTCATGATGAAGCATATTAATAGCAGTCATTTCTGGCATTTATCTGAATGCAAAATTTAGTGACTTTTTCTTGTACTTATTTTTTTAAGTTTCTAAAGGGGTTTACCTGCATGAGACTCTTGTGAATCTCAACTGCATAACTTTACTTTCTTATAACTGAATACAGACAGGATGGCTACAGGTTGCAACTAAAGCTCAGATTAAGTACTTTCATTCAGACATTGAATTTTCCACTGAGTTCAGTAACCATTTTTAAAGCTTCCTGATTATCAGTGAGTTACCATAAAAGATACCATGCAATTCCCAGTAACAGAATGTCCAGATTATGACTGAAGTGTGCTTATGAAAAGTATTTATATAAAAAAAATTAGTTTATCTTTGTAGCTTCATGACATCTAAATTAGTGTTCTCATTGCTCTAGCAAAATGCTTGCCTAAAGAAACCCGAGAAAAGAGGCATTTTAGTTTGGCTCATGATTTAGTGGAAAGCAGGCTGTCAAGTGGGAAGCCTGGCAGCAGGAATGTGAGATGGCCCACTCTCTGGTCACAACAAATACAGAGCTGAGAAGTGGAGAGAGATGACTGCTAGTGCTCAGCTCATGGTCTCCTTTTTATTCTGTCTGCAACCCCAGCCCATAGGATGATGCCACCCACATGTAGGGAAGGTCTCCTCTCCTCAGTTACACTTCTCTGCTAACCCCCTCACAGACACATCTTTAGGGATTGTAAATTTTGTCAGGCTGACCATGAAAACTAAGTATCACACATAGTCTTTTTCAAATCAGGAGATGCTGCGACAGATGAGAGGTTTGTCACTGACTAAACTTAACATCCCCATTACCAATCTCGCTTCCAGGACTGACAGGGTATATAGAGTCAGGGGTGGAGGGTTGGCAAAAATGTGTGCACACTGACATTTCTTTTGCTCAGTAACACCCTGAGGTAAAATTTCAGGAGCTTAAACTTGAGAAAATTGTCTTCTCCTCCCAACACCTTTCTACGAAATGTACTATCAAATTCTTCATGTCACCAGGCAAGTGACTAGTGGCATTCACAAGAAAGATGAGAACAAGTGGCAACATGACAATTTTGGGATTGTCTTTTTTGGGTCTGACAGCCATATTCAAAGACTACAGAGAGCCAACGGAGGGAGTCATTATGGAACTTGTACATTCTTCACAAGCAACTGTCATTTATTATGTGCCTACAATGTTCAGTTTTATTTCACCTAGTTTTTAACCTTAAATCTTAACAACACCTGGAAATAATTACCTTCTCCATGGACCAAATGTAGATTGAAGAGGCTAAGAACTTTCTCATAGTTAGTCACTGAGAGATGGCAGGGTTTGAGTTTGAAACCAAGACTGATCTTACCTCTTGCTGCGATGGTAGAACATAATTTTTGGATGAAAATAAAAGAAAACCCCACAGAATTCTCTTTTCTTTTGCTACCTCTTTCTCCTGAAAAGCAGCACCATCAAAACAAGAAAGTTAATATAAAACACAATGATGAATTCCCTAGTAGGAGGGAGAGCTGTACGCTTTTAAATAGATGCACAGGCATGTACAAGGCACCAGCCTCCTTCACCCTACGCAGACATTATGTTCAAGGAAAAAGAGTAGGGTTAACAAATTAATTTGACAATAGATTAAGTTTTTGTTACCCTAATTAAACCTCCCACTTTCCTACACGTGTTTGTAAGCTGTATTTTAGGAGCATTGTTCATTTGAGAATTTAGTATTTCCGAGGAGATAGATCTTCCCAGAGGCCATGTCTGAGCCACTTTGTACTGGAAGAATAATTCTAAACTAATGGAGGGGTAGGGAAGAGACCTGGCCAATGGTTCCTGTTACAACCACTATGACCGAGACATTTAAAATTGTATCTAGACTACTCAGAGGGATGTGTCTTGTATCCTAAGCAACAGAGAAGACATTGCCTTGTTGTTAAAGGGCTAAACTTATCTCTAAGCTGAATACAGGAGACAACTGAGCAGATGGGCACTTGTCATGACATAGAAGAGACAGAGGAAGAGAGGCACACTGTCTACAGTCGGAGATGCCAGCAAATTAAGACCATATAACTCCACTGAACCCAGGAAACCTTTTCTTACCAAATGTGGTGTTGTCTTTCCAGAAAGCATTTCTCCTCCCCTGTAGGATAGCTGCCATTTGTCAACTTCTAGATGAGAGTAGAAAAACAGAGAACATCTTATAGAATTAACTTTGATGCCTAAACACTGTGTGTGTGTGTGTGTGTGTGTGTGTGTGTGTAACAAGGGTGGGGGTGGATCAAAACCAGCCACAGCAGAACATATAAGGCTTTTTAAAAGATAGGTAAATCATTTTCTTTTTAAATGAAATTCGGTCTGACGGCATGAAATATGAACAGTAATTAAATGCACAGTCTGTGGGCCTTCTATACTTTAAAGCGCTTTGTTAAAAGGAAAAAAAAAAAAGAAAGGAAAAAAACCAAGAAAAAGAGTACTCACCTCAGACAGGCCAATTACCTAAGAATGATGAAGTTAAGAGCAAAGTCGCTAAATTTCTTTCCTTGAGTGATCACAACGTCAGCTCACGATTAGTCCCATGGCACCAGCAGGGATGTGGCTGGGACACTTCCACTGGCAGACTTCAAATAGTCATTTCCTCGGTTAAAATAAAATCTGACTGCACTAAATAGACAGTTTTTAATCTCAATTGGACATCTGAAGATTTCTCAAGCTGTTGTTGGCTGCTGCAGAAACAAATTTTTCTGCTTTGTTGATTAAACCACTGGTCTCCACAACTGCTTATCGGCCGCAACGAGCTGTTCTTTTTAATTAAAATTGAGCCACCACGAGAGAGCAATTAACAGCTAGTAATTACTGTGCTCTTCAGAACAGCAACATTTTGCCTTTCATTCCAATTATAGAATGGACAAGTGGCTTTTTGATCTTCAAATTAGTGAGCTCTTGTCCTCCTTGTTTGGAGGCAGAATTGGCAGGTTAATGATGGCCTGTGGGGGCACTCTTCCCTCTGAGTGATGTGAGCTCCAGCTGCCTGCGAAGGTAGCAGTGAGAGGATTTCAAACGCCACTGCTTCACCCTTGTGATAACGATGGACACACAGACTTGTTTGCAAACAATTCTGATGAAGAGGAGAAATGTGCCCACATGTAGCCTCCCAATGGCTCCATGAGATTCTTCCTCTTATCCTGTGGCTGGAATTGAGCAGCTAAGAAAGTACCTTGTAAATGTTATCACTGTGTGTGCACGCACACACACACATACACACACACTATACATACACAGTGCACACAACACATACAATACACATACACACATACTACACATATACATACTATACATACAGAATGCACACAACACACATAATACACACACACTACACATACACACAAAATGCACACGCAACACACACACATTACACATACACACAGTTAATATATAAGGTGGCTGGCCATGTTAACTACTTTGATTGTAGCAACCATTTAGCAATGTGTATGAATGCCAGAACATCCAGTTCGGTCTGCCTTGTACAGATGCGCTCACTATGTTTCACCTATAGCTGGATAAAGCTAAGGAGAAACCTCGAAGAAGACTCTTATTATTTTGAAAATTCGAAGAAGACTCTTATTATTTTGAAAATTCTAGGGTGTCATACACTCTGGATCTAATGGGATCTGAGTTGTTAATACCTTGTGACCAAAGAACCTTCATTTATGACCACATCTGGTAGAAGGGAGGAGGCTGTGAGTAGAAGAACTTGGTTGTTCTGTTTTTCTGTAGCCACTCCGAATTTCACAGCAGAGTGAAGCTTGCTGTATCACCTACCACTCACTCTCTGCAGATAAAGGAATTTTGATGCAGCCAGCCAGTGATGCTAGTGTTGAGAATGTGAGAGTAGGTCAAATCATTTGGAGGTCACAAATCAACTCATGGACAGGCTTCCTTTAACTGATACACATGTACAACATGAAACACTGGAGTTTTGAATTTAAAATTTATATCACTGGTAAAAATGTCTTTGACCCACCTTTCTCACCCTTGGGCAGGGGGTCCCATAGGTCTTAACTTCAAGGCAGCTAGGCTGGGATGATTCTGTTGGCTTGAGCTAAGGACACATAATGTAATAAGAATGAAATTTGAGTTTATGAGTGTGGAATCTGGCTTGTGAGTTCGTTAAACAGCATTACATAAAAACACAAAGTGCAGTTGAATGATTGTGAGGTGCACATAATGGCCGTTGTACAATCTTTTCCTTTGTCGTTCTGGGGGTGGGACTCAAGGTGGTGCGTTTGTTAGGCAAGCGGACTGCTGAGCCACGTCATCAACCTAAAGTAAACTTTTAAGATGTACAAAATCCAGCCTCTTTATGAGAACTAGAGCAATCCAGTAGGCAAATAGCTTAGTCACATATGTGCCAGTTACGCCGGTGAACATCTTAGCTCTCCCGTGGGTGCATACAGTTGCAATGCAGCTTGCTGGCGTTGGTGCCCTGGTGGAGTCAGAACTCCAGTTAGAGTGAGATGAGGTTGGCAGGACGAAGCTCCCTTCTCAGTCCCCACAAGTACCGAGTGGCCAAGCTAGACAAACTCTGCATTGGCTTGTGCAGTCATTCAACTTTGAAAAGGGGGCTATTTTTAGACCTGCTATCAGCTTTCCCCTGAGACATCTTAAACAGTGTAGACCTTTGACTTCTTTTCGAAGATGCTTACAAGCTTCCAATGATTAAGAAACATGTGAGTTCATCTTTAGCATGACTAAACTTGAGACTATTCAGTACAGAGTTTAAAACAGACTTTTACATATTAAAACAATTGATACTATTACAAGAACGATATTCACCACCATGCCTCATTAGCTCTACAGTCAATTCGACAGTGCTCCTAGGTGACGCTGGGAAGTCTCACACTTTTTTTCTGCCAATACAAATACATATACTTTGCCTATGAACTGAAGCTTTGGAGCCAGATGGGAAAAATAAGCTTAGGTGTCTCTCTCTCTCTCTCTCTCTCTCTCTCTCTCTCTCTCTCTCTCTCT
>JADRCD010222506.1:0-21897 GCA_019843815.1 Montemys delectorum | reverse complement strand
TCTCTCTCTCTCTCTCTCTCTCTCTCTCTCTCTCTCTCTCTCTCTCTTCATAAACTGCTAAAGGTTTTAAAGAAATATTCCACATAACTATTTTTGCATTTACTGTTAGGCTAGGCAGTCTTTGCAAAAGGTTGCGTAGACATATTGAGTTTGAACTGTACATCTGTTAAAATGGAAATTCTGATTGATATATAAGTTACATTTCTTGAAATGTGTCAGGCTAGGAAGGTAAAGAAATTTAGTGGAGAAAATTAAGGTCCCCTTTCTCTTTTTAAGTCTAAGCAGATGGTTTCTGGCTTTTTTTTTTAATTAATAGGACTAACTGTTCTTTTTAACATTGTAGTATTCCAAATCTCTTCAAATATGTGAATTTTGTAATTTTCTAAACTATGCAAACAATCGTAGCTTGCTGCTGCCTAGCCTTTGTGCAGTAGTTGTGAGAGTTTAGCCAGGCCACTCTTTTTTTCTTTTGGATATTTTGTTTGTTTACATTTCAAATGTTATCCTCTTTGCCGTCCCCCCCCCCCAAAATCCCCTATCCCATCCCCCCTCCCTCTACCTCTGTGAGGGTGTTCTCCCACGCACCCACCCACTCCTGACTCCCCGTCCTGGCATTCACGTACACTGGGGCATCAAGCCTTCCTAGACCAAGGGCCTCTCCTCCCTTGATGCCAGATAATGCCATCTTCTACTACATATGCAGCTGGAGCCCTGAGTCCCACCATGTGTACTCTTTGGTTGGTGCTTTAGTCCCTGGGAGCTCTGGGGGTCTGGTTGGTTCATTGTCCAGCCAGTGGCACCCGGAGGGAGAAGGGTATGCTCTGGTTACTCTTCAGTGCTGTGAGAGGGCAGAGGAGTTCACGGGGAGCATGAGGGCTTCACAATGGAGCTTTACTGCTTTTCAAGTATGGATGTGGTCTAGTTACCTACAATTACCAGTTCTATCTACTTTACAGTAGGAAGTTGACCCTGACCTCAAAAATCTGTGTGGAGACTTATAATTCTGTATTAATGTAGGCCAGTACATTATCTTGTACTCACTTTCTAGTTAATCCTCACTTTGGTAAGTACTCAAAGTAGCACACTCAACATAATGGGAATACCATCATTGTGAATATTCTCAGATTTGCAGTGCTTCTTTTATATGGCATTTGAGGTCAAAACACAAGTATTTAGGGGCAGGGACTGGAGAGATAGCTCAGTGGTTAGAGGCACTTGCTGCTCTTGTAGAGGACCAAGATTCCATTTTTTAGCAAGGAATAGAGTAGCTTACAACTATCTGCAACTCCAGCTGGAGGAGATCCAGTGGTCTTCTGTGACTTCCACAGACACCAGGGACATATAGAGTACATATGCATACATGCAAGCAACACACACACACACACACACACACACACACACACACACACACACACACTCTAAATATCTCAAACTCAGAAGTATTTGAAAAACCAGTCAATAATAGGTGTATTTTAAGTAAGCGTAAGTGTATTTTTCTTTATAAACTTGAAAATATGTGGTTAGGTGTGGTAGTGAGCATCTATAATCTCAGCAATCAAGGAGGCTGAGGTAGGATGATTGCAGGTTACACACTAGCCTGTGGTACGTGGTCAGTTCAAGAACCTTTTGGGTACAGAGCAGCATCCTGTCTCAGACAACTACAGAACAAAACAGATATGAAAGTATGCTAGGGCAAGCAGCCATGGCTCGCCCAGATCTGTAGGCAAATTATTTCGTACTTTTTTTTTTTTTTTCCTAAAGAGAACTTACTTCTAGGACATGAAACTTTAAAGACACTTCCATGATGGGAAAATCAAACTCCTTTTGTGCAAAGTGCGATGTGAGCATCCTCATTGGCATGTGTACGATGTGAACATCCTCATTGGTGTGTGACTGGGAAGAAGGCAGGATGGGAGGTCTTGAGATCACCACCCTCTTACTTGTTGAGCATCCCTGGGAAATTGCTGAGTATTTCTGCATCTTATATGAAAAAGAGGCTTCAGCATTCTCTGGTTTCAACCAGTATAAATACTCGAGGCTAAATTAGGCAAAAGAAAATTCACTGGAACAGGACAGGAAGCCCAGGGTGGAAGGATTAGTGGACCAGACACGGAGACAGAGGAGATGAGTCAAATTTGGGATTTCTAAGAAGTTAGGGACACCAGACTGATTGCAGGAATGAGCTGATCTGGATATCTATCAAAATGAAACCTTCTAAATATTGCCCATGTCTTTATTGTTCTTCTGTGTAAGGTCAAATTGCTAGTGATTGGCCTGACTTCTCTAGCTTACCTACAGATAGGGAGAGGATGGGCTTTGACTGTCTCCTTTGTCCATGTCCTGTGAGTAATAGGCAAAAACCCTCAAAGGAAATTAGAACAGTTTAGGAAAAGGAAGTAGGCCATGGGCTACATGAGAACAATGGATGCTAGCTACAATGAGGATCATAAATAACGTTGCTTTTCCCACAATCGGTGACTATCACATCACATGATAGATGGGGAACGTTAAGGCAAGTCTGATGCCCGAGTGGCACTGCTATCTGCTATCGCTTGTAGATATGGGGGCTGTAATCAGTGGATGTAACCCTTGGCTTGTAAGTTGTTGATCTGGCCATTCCACTATGTAGTTATTTCAGGATTGATTTTTTTCCCTGAAGTATAACCACAACTAAGTAACGAAATAGAATTATAGTTTCCTACTGAAAATCTCCAATTCATTCTCTACTTAAGGAGTAGAACAATTTTAAAGTGTACAATCACAAATGAGTAATTTTTAAGGGGGTTAGATTTAGATAATGAAAATTGGTAAACGACCAACTTGCTCATTAAAAGTCTTGTCTGTGTGTGTGTCTGTGTGTCTGGGGACGCTTTCCATTATTGACAACAGACTGGCTGAGCTGGGTGTAGAAAGAAGGCTTGGCAGGTGAGGCTCTCAATTCAGACAAGTCCTCTACAGTCTCTTACAGACATGGACTTTACAAGAAACTTTGGAGTTCTGTTTTCTGCTTCTCTTCTTCACACTTTCCTTTTCTCTTTTTCCATCTCTTTTCTCCTCCACCTTCACCTCCTCCCCTTCCTTTTCTTTTTTACTTTTAGGCCTATCTCTGTCTGTCTGTCTGTCTGTCTGTCTGTCTGTCTGTCTGTCTGTCTGTGTCTGTCTTCTGTCTGTCTGTCTCTCTATCAATCATCTATTTATTCTTGTGTGTGTGTGTGTGTGTGTGTATGTGTGTGTGTGTATGTGTGTGTGTGTGTGTGTGTGTGTGTGTGTGTGTGTATGAGTGTGTGTTTCTCTACCTTTTATACCTTTTGTCCCAGAGATCAAATTCAGGCTGTCAGTCTTGGCAGCAATTGTGTTTACCTGTGAAGCCATCTTACTATTTTTCAATTCCTTTGTCCTCTTCTTCATTTTTCTTCCTTCCATCCATCCTTCCTTTCATCTCTTTCTCTTTCCTCTCTCCCTGTGTCTTTCTCACTTTTACTCTCCCATTCCTTGCAAGAGATCCAACTGAGGCCTTAAAGCTATTACAAAGCCACACCTCTAGCTCTCTGCTTTTATTAGTTGGGAGTATCAAAGTATTAAGTACAATATTATTGTATCTTGAGCATATAATTGTTCTTTAAGAATTAGGAGATTAGGTAGCCTTTCCTTTTAAAATCCTATGTCTATTTTCTGATCTTTGGCTGAGATACAAGAAGCAAGGAGTCTTAAACTTCATAAACTACAGAGTCCTGCAGAGTGAGGTGCTCTGTGTAGTCATGTGCTTAGTTCTGGTATATGTGCGTATATAGACTAACACAGACTTATGTAGACTCACACAGACTCATAGAGACATGGGATCTATTCTTGAGTATCCAGGATTACTCAGTTATAGCCAGAAAAAGAATACTACGTCTCCAGTATTCTCTCCTTGACACACATTTCTATTGATGCTTGATGGGCCTGGAAGTGTAGATACTTAGAGGGAGAGATTAGGTACGTTCCTGATGATGCGTTGAGTTGATGACAGTCTGGAAGATGATCAAATATAACTCATTTTCTGTTTCAGCTAAGAATAAATTGATCTTCATTGAACTATTAGAAATTCTATTTGGTCCCACTAGAATTTTAATATATGAGTTGAAGAGATTAATTTATACAACTAGAATCATCTTTTTAAATAAGCAACATGTCATATAGCATCATATTACTCATGTAGGTGAATAATTAAATATAGTATCTAATCATTTAAAACTACTTTTATATTGGAAGAATTCCATTGGATTTTTGAAAGCCTTCTTTAAAATTATATAACTGCCTAGAAATTTAAGCCTTTTGAGATGAATTAATACAGAAAATGTTAGCAGTTTCAGAGATTTGTTCTGTCTGATAAAGAAATACTAATAATACTATCTGTACAAATTAAATATTTGGAAAAGAATCATTTTTTGATAATGTTACTAAGAAGTAAGTGTCTGTTTGGAGGTACGCTTAATTTCAATGCTGAATTCAATTTTTTCTGTAATTACTTTTAAAATAGTTTTATCTATTCAGACAAGAACAGATTTCATCTATAGTTTATTTGTAATTTATATAAATTAATTAATGATTTCTAGTAATTAATAATTCAAACTTTATAAAAATGATTAAGAAGAAAAGATGGACTGTTTCATCACTGTCACACGATACCTGGGTAAATTGTAAATTATACTGACAGCTTCTATTGTGAAATGTTACATCTGGGCTACTTTCACATTCAGGCAGAATTTTCTAGTACCATTCAACAGTAGATTCTTATGATATATATGCATATATATGTAATACTCTTAAAAGAAATATATGTATAATTTATAAATATATATTTTAATAATTTAGTCTTACACACATATTTTTTTCAATGTGTGTTATATGTGTGCATATTCATGTGAGTGTGCACACATGTGTATATGTGTGGAGCCCTGGGGTAGGCATCAGGTGTTCTTTTTGTCACTGTTTACATTTACGTTTGAAACGAGTTCTCACACTGAAGCTGAGTTCCATCTGGGAAGGCTGGCCAGGAAGCTTCAGGGTCTCCACACACCAACAGCAGGATGACAAATGTACCTACCACCTCACCTAGCTTTTATGTGGGTATGAGGTTTGAACTCAGACCCTAGTGATTGCACGTCACACCCTTTACCAACCACTGTACCTCAGCCCTCCTAATATTTTTATCCAGTCATTTTAAACCTTATTCTCTTATCCTACTATTATATTATTAAATGTTTACAAAACTATGAAATGTTATTGGTTAAATGCAGTTCTGGCTGGCTGGGAAATTCTACAGTATTTTCATAACTGTTTTGTTTTATTTTTACATTTTTCTTTTAATTGATTTTTCTCTCATACCATATATCCAAGTGCAGTTTCTCCTCCTTCCACTCCTCTCAGTAGTCCCCAACCTCCCCTTTCCCCCAGATCAACTCCTCCTCAATTTTCCTTCAGAAAAGAGCAGGTCTTCCAGATATATCAACCAAACATAGCATAACAAGATGCAATAAGATGGCACAGACACTCATATCAAGGCTAGACAAGGCAATCCAGTAGAAGGAAAGGGTCCCAAGAGCAAGCAAAAGAATCAGAGACACCCCAACTCCTGGTGTTAGTAGTTTCATAAACCCCTAAACTAAACAACTATAACATGAATGCAGAGGACCTAGAGGAGACCTGTGCAGTCTCCATGGTTACCCTTCAGTATCTGGGAGCCCCTAAAGGCCCTGCTTATTTGATTCTGTGAGCCATGTTCTCCCGGTGTCCTCAACTCCTCCACCTTGTACAATCCCAATCCGTTCTTTCCTTTTTCTGCCAGCATGAGTGGGGGTGGAGGAGCTGTATTTCCATGAGCTCCCTAATGTTGGCTGTAAGTCTCTGCATCTGCCTCCATCATTTGCTGGAGGAGGCCTCTCTGATGATGATGGCTAGGCATCCATCTTTCATAGTTGTTTTTAAAAATAGAGTTGTGACAAGATTTTGAAAACTTACTTCAGGGGTATAGAAAGAGAGGCTAGAAGATCATAGCAAGAGGACTGAGGAATATTTTCCTGTCCCATGATGTTATACTCCCCTTTCCTCGACTGCTTACCCCAGGACACATTATAATCCGTGGATTTCCTAACAGAAAATATTTTTAGTTAGTGTTCATACTTTCCTTGCATCAGAGGCACTGCTTTGTAGCATTTTTATGTCCTCATCACTTTCCAAAATTTTAGTTTTAGCTTCTTTTAAGGTGATTTATACTTTAGATCACCTAAATGATCTATCATGTTCTACTGAGGTATCTGTCTGTCTGTCTGTCTGATCTCTGTCCCTCTTTTTTTTTTTTTTTTAACCTTTTCCTGGTTGATGTTCAGTTTTTCACATGTCTTTCAGAAGTAGTTCAGCTTTATTTTTTTTATAAAATTAAATATCTTTCTTTGTCCCCTTTTAATTATGTAAAGAAATTAGCAATCATGTCTTCAAATACCATGTCTCTTCTCAATTATACCAGAGACATATGTGTGTACACTCAAATGTTCATCTCTACAAATAAATGGAAGCATAATCCTATGCATCATTGCTTCTTTATTTCATATTTCATATTTATTTTATATTTTACTTGATTTATTCACACTTATCTAGTTCACTGATTTTCTTTTCAGCTCTATCTGCATTGTACGTTGCCTAAATTTAAAAAAAAAAAATCATTTAATAATTGGCTGTGTCTAGGTTTTTGGCTTGTTTGTTAGTCCCCCCCTTTTTTTCTTAAGAATTTTAACATCATTTAAAAGTATTTCTTATCAGATTTCTTAGCTCCTACTAGCTCTGTCTCCTTCGCTCTCTTATTCATTGTATTTGATAGTACATCTTTTTATACATGAACTTACTTTTTAAGAATCCATGGAGTTCATCCATGGAGTAAGAAATTCTTCTTTTTCCCTGTGTGGTCCTCTAGAAGTTGTCTGCTGCTACCGAATCTTATAAAATATAGGCAGAGGTGACTATCTCTCTCTGTCTAGAAGTTGACAAGGAAATTTTCTTCCTCTAAATATTCGTGGTCATACATACAGAAAATCAGTTCAAAAGTCTACATGTGGAATTTTTGAATGTATTCATTTCATAAGCAGGTAGATTTTATATAGACTTTATTCAGACTTACTGAGGGACCACTAGAGTATCTGAAATGAGAAGAGATGCCCTGAGAACTGTGTTTCATTTGGAGAGGATATCCAGGATGAACTGTAAGGAGCAAATAGCTTGAGGACTGGAGAGCTGGTGGGCTGTTGAGGGAGCAGCATAGGGAGATACAGAACTGGATGGGTTGTGGCACTGGAAGTCAAAGGGACAAGAAGGTGACTGAGCCATCACCAAAAGCTGTTTTCTGCCAGTGCATGAGAAGTTGCAGATAGTCAAGTACGAACAGTGGGAAGGGAGGAACGCTATAGTGAGTGTCAGGGTAAAGTCAGATTGCCAGGGACTAAGGTCTAGAGTACATGTCCATCTTAACATGCCGAGGGCTTATAGGTGGTTCGTCGTGGAGAATATTGGTGAAAAGGTGAGGAGAAGCAGATGAACAGTTGAAGTGAATGGAAAAGAAAATTCTCCTTAAGGCCTCTGCATAATTGTGTTTTATGGCCCCTTTGCCTATTTTATGCGTATTTTGAAGATGAATTTTCAATCTTCATTGGTAGCTGTTAAGCACTCATTCCTCTTGGCGTAGACAATGGAGTCAGGACCAGCTGAGGCTTTCCTTTTGACTATCACATGATTTAGATTTTCCATGGTAGTTCAACCAAAAGTCAGCTTGGGATCTGGGAACGAACACAGATGTTGAGCTTCAGCCCCCATCCAGGGAAGGCTTTATGGTGAAGATGGAATCAGATGTGGAATGAAAGAATTTTGAGTCATTCTGAGGTTATCTCCAGCTAGAGGGGAAATGACCAGTCAGGAAGAGTGCCTGGCACAGGAGACCAGAACAGCGGCTAGCCTGCCGATAACCTTCGTGAAGAGCTGCCCTGCTTTAAGGAAGCAGGGGAATGGGCTTCCTGCAAACACGACTTTGACAGCTCATCCCACCTCAAATGAATACGGACAGGGCGATTTGTAAATAAGAATGATTGAGTTTTAGAAAATGCGAGGAAATTTCTCTTTGATACCACAGATACCACAATTGTTTTGCACTAAAGCCTTAAGCCAAGGGGTGATCATGATAATGTCCGTATCCGCGCTCAGTTCTGACATGGGAATGCATTTCCAAAGATAGGCATGGAGTCTCTCTTCAAGGACTCGTGAAGGTTCACAGAGGCAACTAGTTGTCCATCGTACCAAGTTAACGTGTTGCTGAGGCCACTGTAGTGTGGTCTGCCACCTGTGTGTTTTCTTTGCTCCAGTTTTCTTACTCTTGTCTGTACCTTGCTTGAGGAGGCTCCTAAATCCCCAAATCACTTCTGAGAATAGGCTTGAGTGTTCGTATTTACTCTCCAAGTTCAAGGATTGCAGTTAGAGTCAGTGGATACTTGGTAGTCTTACACTGTGTGAGTTTTGCTCTTCACTAGACCCTGGCATCGGCCCTGTAATGCAGATTGTTATCTCTTGAGAGGAGAAAAGTACCGCATATCTGACAGCTCCTAGCTTAAGTGGCTGGAACAAATGCCTTTCTTTGCTGTGCTATCTTCCCTAAGTGTGGCCTGGCTAATATCCTAAAAACTGGTTATATCCTCCATCTAAGTAGTGGCCAGATCCTCCTCTGCTTAGCTTTCTGAAATGAAACTAGAGTCAGGCACAGTCAGGGTAGTATGGCCATAGAAAGAAAACTCAAGCATGTCTGAACACCCAATGCATTAAGGCTTGGCCATGTGCAAGTTACTTTTTAACTATTCAGACAAAATGTCCAACCAAACTTACAGTTTAAGAGTGTAATCTACGACGGTCGCAGAGTCACGGCGGGAGGATCTTGAGGCAGTTGGCCATACTGTGCCTCCACCAGGAAGCGGAGAGCGATGGAATGATGGTACTTAGCTGCCTCTCTCCTGTTTATTCAGTTAGAACCCAGCCTGTCGAATGGTGTCACCCATATTAGGGTGGGTCTTCCCATCTCACTTAACACAATCTAGAAGTTTCCTGAGAGATGTGATCATAAGTTTGTCTCTTAGGTAAATCTAGATATTTACAAGCTGACAATCATCATTAGCTGTTAATCTCATCTCTAAAAAAAGAACAGTAGGAATACTAGAGATGTAACAGACATACTCTGGTCTCATGGTTCTCAGCCTTTGTCATGCTGTGACCCCTTAAAACATTTCCTCAAGTTGTGGTCACCCCAACCATAAAATTAGTTTCATTGCTACCACGTAACTGTTATTTTGTTACTGCTATGAATCATAATGTAAATATCTGTCTTTTCTGATGGCTTTTAGATGACCCCTGTGAAAGAGTCTGTTGACTCCAAAGAGGTCATGGCCCATGCAGTTTGAGAACCACTGGTCTAGTCTCTTTCTCATAAGTACTACAAATTATATATATGTGTGTGTGTATATATATGTATATATATATATATATGTATATATTTGCAATTGAAAATTTATTTCTATCCAAAGCTGGCAAGATGGATCTGTGAATAGAGGTTCTTGCTAGGCAAACCTGGTAACGTGAGTCTAATCCTTGGAAGGATACAAGCATAGAAGGAGACAATCAACTCCACAAAACTGGCTTTGTATCTCTACATATGCACTGTGGCATGAGTGACCCTCCCCCACCAACATCATTTACATGCACACACACAATAATAAGAAATTTTTTAAAATTAGAAAAAGCTATTTCTGCACGCAAAATGACCAACTTTGAAAACAGTCTCCTCCTTCTGTTACCTGAAAGAACCAGGCTTGGACTGGCACTTAAATGGCATAGAAGTAGAGTACAGAGTCAAATATTAGCTCAGAATGTTAGGATGTGGTATATTTAAGCATAGTTATAAAAAAAAATATAGATGCTTAAGTCTTATGTCACATTTGCTTTGACATTTCCCATACAGCCAAACTGCTTCTTCACCCCGACCCCTCCTCCCATGCACATTTATAGTGTGTTATGATGAGATTCCACCTTTTCCACAATCCAGGCTTATCGAAGCTATAAACCGATCACATAATTCACAGAAGCTTAAAGATACGTGGAGAACTTGGACAGGGTCCAGGGGAGAGTAATGAAAATGATTAACGGGTTGGAAAACGGTGCTGATGAAGAGGGATGAACGAAGTCAGGATTACTGGTATTGAGAAGGCTTAGGGGTGACTTAATAACTGTCCTCAACTGTGTGAAGGACTATTAAGAGAAGCATGGTGACCGAGTGTCTCTGAAATCCACCTCTTAGGAGAAAAGTGACTAACGTGCGATGGGAAAGGCTTAATCTAGCTGTGTCTCAAGACCGGATTCTACCCCTGAGCCTCCCTGCTGCCATCTGAGGACTGTCCTCTCTCTTTCCTGTCTACACTGTTGAGTTTTAATGAAGATGGTGAAGGTGAAAAGTCATGCACTGCGCAGATGAACTTGTCAAGAAAGACACTATCTTCCCACCAGCCTGTGATGCTCAACTGGGAGCTTGGAGGAATGAGATGGATCAGTCCCCACAGAGGGAGGGAGCATTTACAGGGCTAGTGCTTTGAGATGCATCACTATTGTCTACCAGTTCTTGTGGTGTAACTGCCTTAAAAGGTTTGTGCTCTCAGTTCATGAAGATGGATGAACAAATAGGATGACCTCAGTGGTGTGTGATAGAACTTACACGATTCTTGTATTCACAGGCTCTTTGGACTAAGTGGCCATGTCACCTCCTGAGACCCATTTCATCTCAGTGGGATTCCTCGAGGATGTTGGCAACATTTTATCTGTTTCTTCCCTTAATTATCCCCTCAGTGGATGGAATTTGTGATATTGCACTCTTACATAGGTTTAAAGATCTGAACTCTGTTCCTCATGCTCACATGGCCACAAGCACCTACCTACCAAGCCAACTCCCCAGCTCCCAATTTTGTTAATTTCAGATATACTTCCTTTAAAAATTTCTGCCCTTGGAAATCCTTCATTGAAAAATTTAAGAGTAAAACTACCTGAGATTACATATTATCTTTGGGTAATAGAAATCAGGGCTAATTCACTTTAAAAGAGTGGGAATAAAACCCGAGGCCAGGCACCAGAGAAGTTGTGGAGTCTCGAGGCACATCCACACAGCCTGAAACTGCTGGTAGTCCTAACACTTCATGCCAAAGCTCCATTCTATCCACCCCTGTCCCTTCCACTCCCCACCCCTCCATCCTTCTTCAATTTCACACCAACAATCACTGATGATGGCTGCATAAATCCGTATTCTCTCACACCCTTCACAGCTAGCTATTGGGGCTTTGATTAATTTAACTACATGTTACTGTGAGGTTGAACACATTCATCTTGAGTCTTAAAGCGTGTACTGGCTTGTCTCTCTATGGTCCCTTCCCTTTGGGGTGTGTCCCATCGCATTTAAGGAGGCTTCTCCCCTGCTGGTCTTTATCTTGTTATCAACAGCTGAAGGTGAAACTTGCCTTTCTTCCTTGCTGTTAAGCCTCCTTTAATGCCTTCCCATTTCTCTATTCATAGGATGTCAGCACTGCTTGCGCTCCTTACATGCGCAGTCAGGTGCTGCTGCAGATTAAAGCATTTTCCATTCAAGGCACTTGAGTTGTCCAGCATATATAAAAAAAAAAAAAAAAAACAAAAAAACAAAACAAAAAAAAAACCCAGAAAACCACGTCAGAGAGTGTTGAAAGTAAGAGGTGGGGTATCACCAGATTTTTGGAGTTTGAGATTGGTGTGAGATTCCGGCACTGTCTGGTAACCAAGACTGACTTTCGTGTTTTGTAAGAGATTAAAATTCTCTTTTTCCATTTAAAGACGAGAAGAGTAATATCGTGGCATGGTATTGCCTACGTTCCTAAAATCAGATTTTAGGAAGTATGTTACCTGGCCAAAGGATGGAGCACATCCTGCCTTGTAGCTGTCAGCTCTGTGTCTGAGTCTCAGGGCCTGGGAACCAGCAACCCACCCAGCACTTAACTGTTTCTCTCAATGAGTAGGAAGTTGGGGGCAAAGAAAAAGTTACAGATACTGTGACTTAGATACATGCTAGTTTTGATGCTTGTTCAGGCTGTGGCTTTTCTTTTGTATTAAAATAAGAAGAGAGAGATAAGCAGTGCTTACAGAGGGAAAACTTTGGAGCCACTCTACCCAAAACTATTGGCATGACAGTCTTAGATGACAATGTTACTCAACATATGCATTAAATATATTCAATGGTGTTTTATATTATTTTGTGATTTTTATGACAGATAATAGTGTCTCATTTAGATTAAGAATATATGGAAGGTAGAGTTGTTTTTTGTTTTGTTTTATGTCTGATTCAGGATAGAGATTCCAGAACATTCCTTGGTGTGTATAGGTCCTGACATTGGCTAACCCAACTTTAATAATGGCTTTGGAACTGGATATAGTAGTGAATAGAGAAGGGACCCCTTTGTTCAGCAGGTTTTGCTTTTCATACCATTGCTTGACTGTTCGTGCTCCTGGATTGATTGACAAGGCTGAGCTTTGCTCCCCATGAAGACCCAGTTTCTTCTTTCTGGCTTCATCTCCCCTGACTGCTGCAGCATACAGTCTCTTGGCCATCTACTTTCCACTCTGCATTAACTCATGCTGTCAAGCTGTTCCTCACAGTGGCTGGGGTCTTGTCACCGATGCCCAGAAACCAAATGCATGCCTACACTGGGAAAAACCGAAGACAATATTGCTGTACCAAACTTGGATAAGTAAAGAACAAATTAGAGACTAAACTTTAAAGTCACAAATTACATTGTTTTTCTACTATTTAAAGATGCACTGGGTATGTTTTACCAAGTTAAACAAACATGAGAAAGGTAAGACATAGGCAAATGGAATTAGTACTTCCTGAACTTGCAAAACAGACTTTCCAAAGCTGACCCAGATCAAAGTGATGTGGTGATCACTGCCCAGTGTGTACTGGGCTCCAGCAGCCCGATTCTTGAAAGTCTGTAAAACAGGAAGGTGCATCGCAGAAAACGAAGCAGTGTCACATACTCCTTAGTTCACTCGAGGCTGCACACACATTACCACAGTTCTGTTGGGAATCTGGGCATTGGCTGGTGACTGAGCGCTCAGAACGTTCCTGAAACACATTTCCCAAATGTTGGCTCGAGGTTCCCCTCAGTCTGCTAGGAGGTTTTTGCTGTTTTGAGGCAAAGTTAGAAAGTAGGTATCCATGACGATAAACTGATTTTATTCAAAGGATTTTTCTCTATTTTGAAAGTATTACTTTGTGTTATGATGCTTTTTCTATTGTGAGAGATCACCGTAGGCAGGGACCGGTGTATGCCCTGTGTGGATTTTTGTGGTTTGCACTTCTTGTGTTGTCAAGAACATCCAAGGCCTTGTTTTGACTTTCTTGCTTTAAGTTGAGCATCGCTTCATGCTCACTGGCCATGCAGGCCTCATTTATGTCATTTTCAGAAATGACGTATTCACATCATTTTCAGAAATACTGTTCAAGTTATATCTAATGCTCTTCCTTTTTCTTACACACACTGCACGGGTTTCTCCTAGACTGGGACCTTGTTTCTCTCTTGGCTTGCAATGACCTATGGTTAATAGGAAGGCCTATTTTTGATGTCATTAAATCAATGAATATTCCTTAATAACTTTACAGTTTTACGTTTCATGTATATTTGAAACTTTTCTTTGTAGAAAGCATTGTTGACTAATATAAAAGATTTTTTTTTTATAAAAACAGTCCCACGAGCTTTGCATACTTCTGTTTAATATTAGTAGGAGGTTCTCTTTTGTGTTTGGTACTGGATAGCAATCTGGTCTTTTCACCTCGAGTGACTCACCAATTATTCTTGGCTTGACTTATGAAACAGTTCCTCCTCTGCATACTGATTGATGACGTCACCGCCATCTTACTCATGGCACTTCACAGAATCAAACCGCTAGGCTGTTTCCAGGTTCTCCATTCTGGCTGGCTGGTCTGTTTCTTTATATTCTTTATACTGGTGTCAGCCACCCATTTAACCATTGCTACCTCTTTAGAACGATTCTGGTTGTGGGTGGGGCACGTCTCTTCCTTTGACTGTTATAGTCAATTGTTCTTTCGTATGAGTTTTAGGATCAGCTGTCAAGTGTCCCAGAAGATCCTGTTCCATTGTGGCTGAGTGTGGTTGGACATATGATACTGTTCTCTGGGCAGTTTCTGTTGGAGGGTGTGGCAGGCCCACAAGGCTCTGTTCAGAACTTGTCCCAAGCCCTAGAATAGTTGGAGAATCAGCTATACAGCCAACTTTTCAAATAGTGCATTCGAATCTATTCTTTTTTATTTTTTGAGTCAAATTACTCATTTTGTCTAGCTTTTCAAATGTACTGGCACATAATGTTCTTAATTTCCCTTCTAAGCATTGAAAAGCTTTCCCTGTATCTTTATTCTTTAATGAAAAAGTCTTTCCCTGTGTCATCTTCTGTTGCTCTTTAAATTTTGGGTGATTTTTTATCATGTTTTTTAATTTAGATTAATTTCAGTGCAAAATTTTGTGTATTCATCCTTTAAGTTTATTTCTAGTCTTTCCCTGTTTATCTTTTTTTAGAATATTTAAGATGAATTCCTTCACTTTCATTTAATTTACTTCTAATATGTACACCAACAGCTATACATTTCCTTCACTGTCAATTAACTTCATTCTGAGTTTTTGTATTTAGCGTTTCCATAAGGTTTAGTTTACGATTTTTATAATTACATAATATTTAAAATATTCTGAAATTTCTAATTATGTAAATTTTGTTATATTTTTTCATTATACTATGCTTCATGGTTACATTTGTTTTGAGATAGATCTTCTACATTATCTGTAGCTATTTCTTCTCTCCTGGACACTGGACAATGGATAGCTTTATGCCATTTCCCCTTTGTTTATTAATTAGGTGCCATTTTATCATATATTTGATTATATATGTATATATGTATAGTCCATGATTGTAGGACACATACTTGTTAGTATGTATCTTAGATGTAGCCTCACATACTGCTTCTATTTATATCTATTGTGATTAAGAATTTGGATACATTTATTTTATCTTATACCTATATTTTTTATGCTTTTTGTTTATTTTATTTCTTTCCTCTCTGCTTATTAATCCTCTCCCCTCCCCATCTTTCTTTCTCCTTCTCTTCTTATGTTATCCAGAGTAGTCTCTAACCCCTGGACTCAACTGATCTTAGAGTAGGCAACTACTGTAGTCTTACATCTTTCCTGTGTATGTTAAGATTGGTTATTTTTTAAAGATGTACTTATATTTTAAATTATGTCCCTGTATGTAGGCATTACAGGAGATTATGACCCAGTGGACGTGGGTGCTGGAAGCTGAACTTGGATCTTCTGCAAGGGCAATGCTTGTTCTTAAATGATGAGCTGTCTCTCCAAGCTCAAGACTCAGTATTTTTAACTTTTCCTTCTATCACATTCTATTTGTGTTCTTTTAGTAAGTACTCATAAGTATTTTGCCTGCTCAAAAAGGTCTTACACGAAATAATGTTTGCTCTTTCTGGACCCTGTGTATGCTATAGTGTGCATCAATTCAGATGTGACACCCTCCCTTTATGTGATAATTATAATTTAAGGCTTTAATCTTGCAAAGCAATCATGGTTATTAGTGTAAATAATTATCGCTTAGGTCGATGCATATTGTTTACTCATTTATTTTCTCATCACTATTACTTTTATTCTATTCTCTTCCTCAGTAGTGTTCTTTCAGCCATCTTTGAGTAGGAAAGTTTCTTTGTGTTTGTCTGTCTCAAAATGGTTTTATTTAATACCCATCCTTCAAAAACCAGCTTTATAGACCACACAATTAAAGGCCGGTAGTAACTTCCTCTAAGCAGGCTGACAATGCTACTATATTTTTAAAGCTTCTGTGTGATTGAGGGTGGTGCTGTTGATTTATTATAGCTGTGTACTCATGTTTTTCTAGAACTTTCTCTCAAGTCATTTCCTTTTGTTGTGGGTATTAGCTCATTTCTAGATGTTTCCCTGTAAGAGGCATACTTTTGAAATTTTTACGTTCTGTTTGGTTCTTTAAAGGTATCTTTTTTTTTCCCTTTTGGTTTGGGACCTTCTTCTACATTTTTATTATTAAGACAATGCTCTGTCATCTTCATCAAGATTATTCTATAAGATATTGAGGACATGAAGGCTTGTTTGTGTTGGCACATATTATTTGCTATGTTTTGACATATCATCAGATTATGTCTAATCCTGAAGTAACTTGTGACTGTTATGCTCTCTGAAATCTTCCCGGGTGTTTCATAACTGTGGCCTGCCTGTAAGCTCATTTTCACAAACTTAGTCTGAGGACTTGTACCAGCTTATATGGGGACTGCTGCTGTTGGACAGTTATGCACTGTAGTCTGCAGTCTGGGAGTTCAGCCCAGTTTCACATTTGCACTTAGAATGTGTTTCCTTATTCTCCCTTTAAAATCTAAACCCCAAGCAGTGGCTCTTTGTTTTTTACAACCCAAATAATTTTTTTTTTTATCAAGGCACTCTTTTTTTCATTTCAACATAATAGAACACAAATAAATGGCACTTCCCCCAAGCCCCCGCCCAGCCAACAAACTTTCAGCAGTTCATTGGTATCCAGGATGGACTTATCTTTCACTTCCCTCAGGTGATAGACTGAGCTTTGTCAAAGATCTGATATTAACCCTGCATACATAAGGCATTAAAACTAACTCTAGTCACTCAGAAGCTCTGACTCCTGCTCTGACATGTCACTTGTAGGCTGAAAAATCGATAGTTTTGTGATAGATCATGATCTAATCCCATAGAGCCCTTCATAATTAATTGATCTTCTTTGATCAATTGATCTGCTTTTCAAAGCTACACTATTTTTATTTTTTAGTGGTAGCTGGAGATTTTGTCCATAGCTCCATGCATGCTAATCAAGAAGTCTATCCAGCTGCATCTCTGTGTTCCTTTACTGTAATTTGAGACTCAGTTTATGTACTTGGAGACATGGTTCCATGTTCAGGTTCAGTGATGTCTTGATTTTAAAGATGTTGTTGGTTTGTCTTTGAAGAATAACAAGTAACTCAGAAAATCTAACATGTTTCAGTCTTGAATCCTTCATATTTTTATATCCCAAACCACACCAAATTTGGCAGCATTTCTGGTATAGTAAGTATACATTTGAAGGAAGAATTGTGTGCTCCTTAAAAATATTGTATGATTCACAAGTCAAAATAGGCAATGATCGGGTCAGAAAGATGGCTCAGAAGTTGGGAGTGTGTACTGCTTTTGCATGATATCCAAGTGTGGTTCCCAACACCCTGTATAGTGTCAGGGGATCTGATGCCCTCCTCTGACATTCAGATTCAATTGTATTCGCTTGTGGTACCCTACACATGAGTACACAGAATCAAAAATAGGTATGTATTATAGTATTTAAATTTGTATCTATGAAGAATTGACAAGTTGTCTAAGATAGACTGTTTTGTTGCCAAACATGCTGTTTCAGGGTACTAGGGGAAGTATTTTTAATCATATTGCCCTTTTAACAAAGTGAGGCATGGGTTCTTATTTGCTCAGGGTATAGTTAACTACCTTCTTCCTTGCTCTGGCTTCTTATTGCTAAATTCAGAAATACACACAAGATCATCTCCAATTTCCCTGTACTACTTAAATTCTTGTAGTGATTTGAGAACATTCTAGAGATTTCTAGGGGTATTTTGGTGTAATCTGCTCTAAGTCACTATCAGTTACTTTTGATTAGTAAATAGTTAACAAAGGGCTTGAAAATCTTAGGCAGTGTTTCAAATGGAGTGTACATTTGTATTTAAAGATCTTTCATTGACCATAGAGAGATCAGTTAAACACTCATCAGAAGAGTTCTGGCGAATACCAACATTTGCAAGGCAAAGAAATATTTTAAACCTTGTTTTGATTTGAAGAATAGCAATAGAGATCAGAAATGCAGTGTTTCAGGGATGTAATCTTGAAGCCTTGTTAATGGGCAAAGTCCTCCCTGGGTGGTATCAAATAACTAATATTAGTTGTCTTAGATGGTGCTTGCCTGACGTCAAGTGTATGTGGTCTGGCACAGTACAAAGATCAATAACCCTTGATATGCTTTTCAATGTCTAGTGTTGATAAGCAGTTTCTTGTAATATTTAATACTTTTAAATTTTAGCGGAAAAATCTCACCTCTGGAAACTTTAATGAGATTTTTAAAATTCAATGTGTAAAAATTAGCTCTGGATTTTCCTTGAGTTATGGAAATCAATTGCTTTGTGCATTTTAGATTGTGAATGGAAAAACTAGACTACTCATGATGTCGAAGTCAGTGGAATTTGGGAGAAGTAACTTTTTAAGTGGAGAAAAATCTTACAGATACATATTTTTCACTGAAAGTTATGAAAATACATAGCTAATCAGTAGTAATTTACTTTCCTCTGATTTTCTGTCGCTCTCTTCTCCTTTTTTGTTTATTTATGTCTGTCTTCCTCTCCCTCAGTTTCTTCCTTGACTCTCTCCCCTCTTCCTTGTTTTCATTTCCTCCTCTCTTTTGTTTCTCTTTCTCCTCTACCTTTTCTTCTTCATACCTCCATTTGAACTTTATACACTCAAAACTCACCAGTAACTACAAACAGGCATAGGGTTCAACCTAGAAAGCACAATGCCAAATTGTGAGATAAAAGCAATTACTTTTTATTAGACATTTACACAATGGAATAACACAGATTCGATTATATGTATGTTATCTATTGGCACATTTTGTTTCCATTAAACATATGAAGTGACTGGGATTTTCTTCATTTCCAGTATTTACTTGAGGACAAATTGGTTTTAAAGACTACATTCTATATGTTAAGCTGTAGTTTCAGTATAGCATGAGTTAATAGTCATCTCATATTGACTTCAGTTGAGGTGAAAACCACGACTTATTGACCCAAGTAGAAAATATGGACCAAAGTAAAAACTTTGTCAATATTTATTTACCTTTACAGGGACAATTAATCTTGATACTTTATTGAAACAAGAAGTCAATATGTGTATTGTTATGTACTTTTGGAGTCTTCCATTAGAAATATTGGCAAGTGCCTGATTCTTGGCTGCAGATTTAAAAGTCCTATCAATTCAAATGTATTGGGTATTGGGAACTAAAACATGTAAACTGTCATAGTGTTATTCATACATAAAAAACACTCAGAAGTCTTTTCAATGTAGATTAATACAAGTTTTCTTGTTGTTGTTATTGTTGTTGTGAGTTTGTTTTGGTTCAACTGATGTTTTGTAGTAACATGAACCCCCCCAAGGGAAGAGCCAACACTGTCCTCTCTGCAAATGCTAGTGTTTCAAGATAGGCAAAGACAGGTAAGAGTCAGCCAGTGCCCACCCCAGAGGAAGGGTGCCATCAAAGCCCCCAGTGTATCTTAGTTTCTTCCTGAGAACTTGGCACATTGCCCATCCACCTGGGAATGGTACCGACTATGAGGTCTGGACCCCTGTGTCTTACTTGTGTTGGTAAAATGCAATGTAGGTAAGAGAAACTTTAACTTCATGGGAAGGATAAGTGTAACAGAGCCCTCCCCGGCACATGTGCATGATGTGTTGAGGTTGGCTCTCCTGCAAAGAGG
This sequence comes from Montemys delectorum, assembly GCA_019843815.1. Classification (NCBI taxonomy): domain Eukaryota; kingdom Metazoa; phylum Chordata; class Mammalia; order Rodentia; family Muridae; genus Montemys; species Montemys delectorum. Next base: position 2,183 of record JADRCD010222506.1, on the reverse strand, counting down.
TGGCATATTTTCTTTAGTCTAGAAATGATCAATTAGGAACATAATCAGAGGACTGTGTGTTCAGTTTCTTTTCCCATGCTCAAAACGATAACAGAATGAACAAACAAAAGTCACCTGCTCCCAGTAGACTTTTAAGAGATGTGGCAGAGGGATCATTGATGCTTGGGGAAGTCTTCTCCATGTGAATATAGGGAGCTTATGCCTTCCTGCATGGCATTTGTTACAGTAATGTTCATGTGGTCTTTGCCTACAAGGATACCTTACCTAGGACAATGTCCACAAAGTTATGGAAAGATGTCCAGGAAACTGGTGGTCAGGGCCACACATATGCTCACAAACATGTCAATTGAGATGTAGAGCTGCATTCGAGACACTGTGAAAAGTTTTCAGGGTTCTTATTTGATACCAGTTTCCACCATGTCTCAGAATTGTTTATAATAGTCAAGATAGCACAGCATGCCATGACATATGGAGCTGAGTAATAGCTACAAACAGTCAACATATTAGTAGGTTTGTATTCAGGTTCTCAACTTATTCTCTGACTAATCTTTGTGTGTGTGTGTGTGAGTGAATCTGAGGTAATGCTTTGCTTTTTGTGGGTTTAGAACATTTATTTTCATGAAGTTTAATTATTTGCCTTGGTTATTAAGAAATGTAGTTTCCCCAACAATATGAACTAGCTAGTACCCTCAGAGCTCCCAGGGACTCAACCACCAACCAAGGACTATACATGGTGGGACTGATTGCTCTGGCAGCATGCGTATAGTAGAGGTTTGCAAATTCGATCATCAATAGGAGGAGAGGACCTCAGCCCTGTGAAGGTTCTGTGCCCCAGTGTAGGGGAATGCTAGGGCCAATAAGTGGGAGAGGGTAGGGTGGCAGACATGGGGAGGGGGGAGGAAACAGGGGTTTGTTCTTGTTGTTTTTGTTTGTTTGTTTGTTTTTTGCAGGGGAAACTGGGAAAGGAGAAATTTACATGTAAATAAAGAAAATACCAAAAACAAAACAAAACAAAAGAAATGTAGTTTCCCTTCCTTATTAACTTGTGAAGTGCAGAGGGTCTTTTGCTGTTAATGAAAGTAGCAAGAATAAAAGAAAAACAGATAAAAACAGTAACAAAAAAATAACACTTAATAACTGTCATTATAAATCCAGAAAGGTGAGTCTTTTCATGTATTTGCCATTGACATTCTGCAGACAAAGGCAGTAAATAACACACACACACACGCACACACACCCCTTAATCTTCAAGAGAAGCCTCTAAGGAGACTTCCTCTATGTGTCCTGGAAGTAGCATCTCATTTATCTCCTTTTTAAAGAACAAGAATGATCCGTGTTCCTGGTGAATAGGCAGCACTTCACCAGACAACAGGGCCTCAGGCTGGGGCTGTCGGAAGGGAGAACAGTGGTGTGTGCATATGACTGAACAGAGGAGAAGTGGAGGGGACTGGCAGGCTGTAGTAGCACAGTGAACTACAAGTGAGGGTGCACTGAGGGCAGGCAGGAAAAGGAGGTGAAGGTAGGGCCAGGCTAGACCACACCAGGCAGCTTGTAAGCACTTGCAATAAAGGTTCTCCCTTGCTCCCTGGGACATGCCAGTATCCCTTGGGAATTTAGACCGATGGGATCAAGACCCACTAGGAGGCGAAGATGAACAGTTTGAGGTAGAAAGCAAGATGGAACTAATCATAATGTATATGATGGAAATACCATTTTCAGTTAAAACAGGAAGGTGAGATACTTGCCTTCTCAGAAAAACAAAACAAAACAAAAAACAAACAAAACGAAATGAAACAAAACATGGGTAGAATCAGACAGAACCTCCTTCTAAGGCAAGAGAAAATCTGAAGATAAGGCATTATCCAAGCCACTGTAACTGCTCAGCCCCACGGGCCAGTTTCTGCTTGGCTGTACTTCTAGTACCTTTTCTAGTCATGCGTGTAGACCATGGCTCTAGGAAGATCTTTGGGTCTTGCGTGAGTGGGCTCGGCCTTCCTCTACTTGTTACTCTTCCCCTGGTCTGTGCTCTATGCTCTGGCCACAGGTGGTGTCATTCATTCCTTCGGCACCCAAACGTCTTGAAATTTGTTTATGACATCAATTTGAAACACTTGTCCTGCACTCCCCCATCTCCTCTCTTTTCTTCCCATCTCTGACTCAGCTAGACAGTCTCTTTTACATTC
>JADRCD010222505.1:0-21492 GCA_019843815.1 Montemys delectorum | reverse complement strand
GTATATAGAACCATCCCTGCATCCCCGGTCTTGATTTAACTTTGTACCTGGTTTCTGTCTAGAAAATTGTCCATTTCATCCATGTTTTCCAGTTTTGTTGAGTATAGGCTTTTTTAGTAGGATCTTATGATTTTTTTGGATTTCTTCCGTGTCTATTGTTATGTCTCCCTTTTCATTTCTGATCTTGTTAATTAGTAAACTGTCTCTGTGCCCTCTAGTTAGTCTGGCTAAGGATTTATCTATATTTTGTTCATTTTCTCAAAGAACCAGCTCCTGGTTTGATTGATTCTTTGTATAGTTCTTTTTGTTTCTATTTGGTTGACTTCAGCCCTGAGTTCGATTATTTCCTGCCTTTGGCTCCTCTTGGGTGAATTTGCTTCTTTTTGTTCTGGAGCTTTCAGATGTCTTGTCAAATTGCTGGTATATGCTCTCTCCAGTTTCTTTTTGGAGGCACCTAAAGCTATGAGTTTTCCTCTTAGGACTGCTTTCATTGTGTCCCATAGGTTTGGGTATGTTGTGGCTTCATTTTCATTAAACTCTAGAAAGTCTTTAATCTATTTCTTTATTTCTTCCTTGACCAAGTTATCATTCAGTAGAGTGTTGTTAAGCTTCCATGTGTATGTGGGCATTCTACTGTTTATGTTGTTATTGAGGAGCAGACTTAGACCATGGTGATCTGATAGCATACAAGGAATTATTTCAATCTTCTTGTATCTGTTGCAGATCTGTGACCACTTATATAGTCAATTTTGGAGAAGGTATCATGAGGTGTTGAGAAGAAGGTATATCCTTTTGTTTTAGGATAAAACGCTTTATAGATATCTTTTAAATTCTTCTGTTGCATAACTTCTGTTAGTCTAACTGAGTCCTTGTTTAGTTTTTGTTTCCATGATCTGTCCATTGCAGAGAGTGGGGTGTTGAAATCTCCCACTATTATTGTGTGCGGTGCAATATGTGCTTTGAGCTTTATTAAAGTTTCTTTTATGAATGTAGATGCCCTTGCATTTGGAGCATAGAGGTTCAGAATTGAGAGTTCATCTTGGTAGATCATACCTTTAATGAATATGAAGTGTCCCTCAAATTTTGATCACTTTAGGGTAAAAGTTGATTTTTTTTGATATTAGAATGGCTACTCCAGCTTTTTTTTTTTTTTACCATTGGCGTAGATAATTATTTTCCAGCCTTTTATTCTGAGGTAGTGTCTGTCTTTGTCACTGAGGTGGGTTTCCTGTATGCAACAAAATGTTGGGTCTTGTTTACGTACCCAGTCTGATAGTCTATGTCTGTTTATTGGGGAATTGATTCCAGTGATATTAATAGATTTTAAGGAAAACTAATTGTTACTTCCTGTTATTTTTGTTGTTAGAGTTGGAATTCCTTTCATTTCTCTATCTTCTTTCAGTTTTGTTGGAAGATTACATTTTTGCTTTTTCAGAGATATAGTTCCCCTTTTTGTGTTGGAGTTTTCCATTTATTATCCTTCGAAGGGCTGTATTTATTGAAAGATATTGTGTGAATTTGGTTTTGTCATGGAATACTTCGTTTCTCCATCTATGGTAACTGAGAATTTTGCTGGGTATATTAGTCTGGGCTGGCATTTCTGTCCTCTTAGTGTTTGTATGATATCTGCCCACAATCTTCTAGTTTTCATAGTCTCTGTTGAGAAGTCTGGTGTAATTCTGATAGGCCTGCCTTTATATGTTACTTGACCTTTTTCCCTTACTGCTTTTAGTATTCTTTCTTTGTTTTGTGCATTTCGTGTTTTGACTATTATGTGGTGGGAGGAATTTCTTTTCTGATCCAGTCTATTTGCAGTTCTATAGGGTTCTTGTATGTTCATGGGTATCTCTTTCTTTAGGTTAGGGAAGTTTTCTTCTATAATTTTGTTGAAGATATTTACTGGCCCTTTAATTTGGAGCTCCTCAATCTCTTCTATGCCTATTATCCTTAGGTTTGGTCTTCTCATTGTATCCTGGATTTCCTGGATGTTTTGGGTCAGGACCTTTTTGCATTTTGTATTTTCTTTGACTGTTGTGTCAATGTTTTCTATGGTGTCTTCTGCCCCTGAGATTCTCTCTTTTATCTCTTGTATTCTGTTGGTGATGCTTGTATCTATGTTTCCTGACTTCTTTCCTAAGATTTCTAACTCCAGAATTGTCTCTCTTTGTGATTTCTTAATGGTTTCTACTTCCATTTTTAGATTTTGAATGGTTTTGCTCAATTCCTTCACCTGTTTGTTTGTGCTTTCCTGTAATTCCTTAATGGATTTTTGTGTTTCCTCTTTAAGAGCTTCTACTTGTTTACTTGTGATCTCCTGTAATTCTTTAAGGCAATTTTTTGTTTCCTTTTTAAGGGCTTGTACCTCTTTACCTGTATTCTCCTGTATTTCTTCTTAAATTCCTCTATCACTATCGTGAGATATGATTTTGGATTCAAATCTTGCTTTTCTGATGTTTTGGGATATCCAGGACTTGCTGTGGTGGGAGTACTAGGTTCTGATGAAGCCAAATCGTCTTGGTTTCTGTTGGTATGATTCTTTTGCTTGCCTTTCGCCGTTTGTTGATCTCTGTTGTTACATGTTCTTGCTGTTTCTGACTAGAGCTTGTTCCTCCTGTGGGTCTGTAAGCCTGTGTCAGCACTTCTGGGAGATAAGCTCTCCTCTGGTAAAACCTGGACACAGATGGCTGTGGATCATTTGTCCATTCTGAGTACTGGGGTCAGAGCATTCTGTGTAGATGGGATCTCTACTTGCGGGAAAGGTGCAGAGAGGGCTGTGGTTCTGTTGTCCCTCCTAGGTGTGAAGGGAGGTTGAGAGGATCCTGCACCAGCTGCTCTGCCACTTGTGAGACCTGTGCCTCCTGGCTGGTCTAGCCTTAGAATGTCACCGGAGAGAGAATGGTGGATCTCACCTGAGTCCCTGGGTTAGAGCACTCTGTGAAGGCAGGCTCTCTGCTTGTAGGGAAGGAGCAGAGAGAGCTATAGATCCACTGCTGTCACTCCTAGGTATAGAGGGAGGTTGGAGGATCCTGTCCTGGCTGCCCTGCCACTTGTGAGGCCTGAGTATCCCTTTCAAAGTCACTGGAGAGAAAAAATCGGTTTTACAGTCTTGATAAAACTTGACAAAATCATTTCAGTGAATTTTGTAGGAAATATGTTTCTACCTAAACAAGTAAACATGTTTGTATATCACTATGTAGTATATTGAGTGTCAACTCCATAGTCCAGTTTGTCAACCTTGTTGGCTGGATAACCCAAAGCATGTTCCCTTAGTGTTTAAAGCTGGTGGCAAGCAGTGTCCTCATTGGGACCAATATGATGTGAAGAACCTTTTAAGACAAAGATTTTGAAGGCACTTGTATGTTTGATCTGTTTTAATATTTTAGAAGCAATATATTAAACAATATTGAAAGCATTGTTTGTTGTTACAGTAAAACACCTACCAACAGGGTTAGTTTATGGACTATTGTAGCTTTGAAAATTTCATATCCTTGGAAAAAATATCATATACCTTTGTCATGTGGTACATTCTGTCCTGATATTTGAATTTGACATTCCTTTTCTTACCTCTGCATTTTCACTATTCATGTAACTTGGTTTATCTCACTGATTTTAAAATTTATTTCTCTTGTTATTGTGTGTGATGTGTGCACATGGGCACATGCAGGCACCAGCACGTGTGGAGGGCAGTGTCCGCTCTGGATTAGGTTCTCTGCTGCCAGCCTTTGGGATCTGAGGATCCCAAGCTCCTCTAACAGTGAAGCCAGACCTCCTGACTCATGTCTCTTTTGTCTTTTCTAGCATAATTCAAGGGGATTTCTCTTCTACATATCAGCCTAGAGGCTTGATTGTTTCCTTATTCTTGCATTTCTTACTTTTGCTAACGTTGGTGTATGTAGCTACACATGCCCACCACAAGTAATCATTTGCTTTGTTTATAGTTTGATAATCTTTGTTCGCAACTGGTAGTTTTGTTTTTTTTTTGTATTAACATAAATATGCATTGGAATTACTATCCTGTGTTTGCTTTTGAATTTCTACAATGAGCCCTCTGTTTATCTGCTGCATGCTTGCTTTCCTCATTTTTGTCTGTCTTATGCCTTCTTCTCCTTTATCCTTATGTTGTATAGATTTTTGATTTCTTATTTAATTTCTCTTTTTTTAACTAAAATCATGAGTTTCTTCAGATTTTATAATAGACCAAAATTTGTTTTAACTACATAAGCATGTAATTAAAAAGGGGAAGAAATAAGTACTAATCTTTAGTTTCCTCTTGAGTTAAGGGATACTTGAATATCAGTGACTAATTAATTTAGATTCTAAGTTGAGTGATACTGTAATTGTATCCTTTTTTTTAACAGTATACTTAGATATTACTTCAGGTATCCTTAGGGTTCCTTAGAGTTTGTTAATGTCTTTCTCTGACTAATTCTTGTTTGAAGTTTTATTTGCCTCTGCTTTGGAAGGGAGGGTCACATGATGCAGAGGACATGCTTCTTACATTTGTTTTTTTAGCTTATTTTTTTTTTTTTTTTCTTCTTTCACGCTCTCTTTAAGAGTTTGGCCTCATCTAAAGCACATTCCTTTGTAGAATGTCTGCCGAATCTCTTTGGGTTCTTTTCTATGTTCTTGGTGTTAGAGTACTTTTCTAATGATAGAATTTACTTTTTGAGAGATTGTTTCATGTTCTTTCAATAGTTTGTCATTTCCATTTCTTTCCCCCAAAATCTCAGACATTTGCCCTTAAAATAAGTGCATCAGACCTTTTTTTACTGTATACACTCCCTTTCTAATCCTGTCATTTATACTTGCCATTTTTTTTCCTCAACTACATTATTTTTCTGAGTTCTCCGAACCAGTCTTCTAGTAGTCTACCTTTATTGGATTGTTAGTTGACCTACTGAAGATACATGTGTTTGAGACCCCAGCATTTTTCAGTCTCTTTGGGCTTGATGGTGCACTCTAACTTAGTGTCGTCTCACAGAGGGCATTAGATTTCTGGAGCTTTATAAATGTTCAGTGGAGTAAAAGAATCCTGGGGCTGGCTTTTCTCTTTCACTCTCTGTATTTAGTTCTCATTTTAAATCACCACCACCACCACCACCACCACCACCATGATGTTTAGTATAATTGAGACAAACTCTCACCTTTAGTTCAAACTCACCTTGAACAGAAATCAGTGCTGGAACCACCATATTTGACTTGTAGATTTTATAACGTAAGGAAACTTTTTCTGAACACCGTAGGTAGGAATTTCAAGTTGTATTTTAGTGAATGTTGGGAAGGCTATTGAGAACATGTCGTTTAACACTAGAAAATGATGAATGTGAAATTTTAAACTATATACTCATTAAGTCCTCATTTTCTAAAGATGCATTAGAAAAGTGAAAACTTTTGGTCCAGAAATTGTTAGGAACACTCACAGTAGCAAGATGTTACTGCTTTTTGTATGTGTGTGTGTGGTTATGTTATGCTTTTGTATTAGTAAGAAATGCTTTTTTATGTTATGTTATGAAAAATATTCCCTAGGTGATTATTCTGGTGATATGTTTTAAATTTTGGAATTAAGATATGAGATGAATATTTTAAAAATAATGATAAAAAGCATCTGAGAAGAATATGCTCAAGTTTATGGTAGTGTCTGTAATGATTGCTTCTGAAAAATATCTAATAAAAAGTGACAAAAAAAAAAAGAAAAAATACCCATCATGTGAACTGCAAGCATAGTTATATTAATTGCAATTAAATTAAAATTTGGCCATAAAAGTACAGCCATCATGACCAATACTGTGTTTTACTAGCCCTATTTTGTAGAAGAATAAAGGTCAAGATAAAATTTTTTTAAAAAAATGATTGTTTCTGAAATGGTGTACTAGAAGTTCCCTATGTGACCCACATTTTTTGTGTTCTTCTTCTGTGTCTGTCTGGCAGATCTTAGACTGCCTCCTTTTCTTGCTTAGCACAATAGCTACTAGTCACAGTGGTTATTTATATTTAATTAATTAACGTCAAATTAAAATGTGCCACCTTTTAATTGCTCAGGAGCCACTTGTGAATAATGAATGCTGTACCAGGCAGTACATAGAGGCTGTTCCTGTCACGATGAGAATTCTATTAGACAGCACTGTCCAGGGAACTTAGCTCTTATTCGTGGCCCCTGACTCCATTTACACAGTCTCCTTGATTACCCACCTCAGTGTCCAATCCAATAATATGCCATGAAAGAAACAAATAATGTTCCTAGAACAGTTCTAAAACCCTGGAGGATAATTGAGCATGGATACCAAGATTTCCTGAGAGTAGGAAAAAGTGGTCTGGGGAGGTTACTTTTGGCAAGAAGTACTTTTTGAAGAATAAAGATTGAGTGGGCTTTTTATTAGTTATGAAGGGACAAATTAAAAAAAAAATACGGAAAGGAAGCATGCCCGCCAGGCAGGGATATAGCTATAGGCCTTTGATGCCCTCAGAATGTCTGCTGAGAGCCAGGACTTAACATCCTAACAGTGATAGAAACATCCCCTTAGTCGGTTAAACATGCTAGTGCGATTCATTTTGTTCTTGAGGGGTATTTTCCTCAGAGAGATGTGCCTACTTTCACTTCTTAAAAATTATTTTAAAGAATTGTTTTCTAAGTAGTAAAAAACTATAATGTACGTTGTTAGAATTTATCTTTGCCTCTTTCTTTTGATAGGGCCATGCATCTTAGAATACACCTTTTAGTATTCATGTCTTAATTAATATTCAAGCTTTATAATTTTTACAGTATCTATTACTGCTTACAAGAATATTTGTTGAAGATATCCTTTACTTTCAGACAGTTTTGAAGTCCTTTCTAAAAGTTATTTAAATTATTCAAATATTAATGACAACTGTGCAGGAAGAGGATGTATGTTAGCGTTTCCATGGAAAGCCTATGGTGATCTCTCCCCACCCCTATGCTGCTGCTTTTGCTGTTTTGGTAAGCTAAGTTTGAGACCCAACAGGACTGAACCTTTTCCCCCTGAGGAGACTTCCTCTCTGTTTGTTGTCATATGCAGCTTTATTCTGACTTTATAGGCTTAGCAAACTGTGTTTTAAATACTTGGTCTCTGAACTAACTTTACCTGTGCCTTAAAAGATTTGACTTTGAATGTAAACTTGACAATCAAAGTAGAGCGCACTGGAAATTCTGCAGTTGCTTTTAACAAATACGTATGCATATTCTGTAGTGAAATGGAACATTCAGCTCACTTTATACTTGACCCTAAAGCTTTTAGAATTGTAAAGTTTTCCTAGTGTATTGTAAGAACCAAGACATATGTGTTTGTATCTCCTTCCCAGTCTATTTAAGATAAGATATAAATTGCTGTTTTGATGACCAAGATAGACTTCTTTAAAGAAAAATACCATTAGTACAACATCAGTGACAATATGACAGAGTTCACAGCCTCCATTTTTATATTGTTACTAAATCTTCTGTGTTGATTGATAGGCATAGTGTGTCCACACTGTGCGATGAAGTAGCCACTTCCACATGTGGTTATTGGGCATTTGAGAAGTGGGTGGTGTGGTTGAGTTATAGATGACTGGGCTTGAACTACGAGTATTTTAGTTGTTAGTTACACATAATCAAGTACAACCTGTAAATGAAAACTAAATATAGCTTCCCGTTAAAGAGACAGTAACAAAGGATATTGAACTTCAAGCACTGGAGTCCCTACTGTCTTTACAGACAGACTTGACATAATTGTTTTCAGACTAATTTGAGCTTTCTACAGTGTTTTAGTGTATTGCGAGTTATGTGTGTAAAGGACTTAATGAAAACATTTGTCTTCTCTTTCACATGGATACATAAAGACATGCTTATCTAGACATCAGAGGAAGCCTTAGAGGTGAGCAGAATGGTGACAGTAGGAGGGAATTTTAGAGTTCAATTCAGAAAATACTGCAAAAGTAAAAACTCCATTTCAATATCTGTATTGGCCATGGATTTGTACTTTCTTATGGTACTTGTACAGTGAATGTTGGACAGGTACTATCACTTCTCATTGTTGAGATTTATAGGAGTGACAATCAAAACAATAACAACAACAACAACAGAACACCCAAATGAGTCTTAGAGTAACAGAGATGCCCTGCAGCACTTCTGCAGGGATAGGCATGAATCAGACCGTAGCCCAGCAGAATCTTCTGCAGCAATGGAATAGGAGTTTGTTTATGCTATTTACTACCAGGCCCCTTAGCAGATGTGGCTTGTGAGAGTACTTAATATGTGCCAGGTTTACTGAGCAGTTGAATATGAAATTGAAATTGTTACCTGTTGGTATCCTAATTGGACTATACAGTTTTAACGATCAAAAACTTGCTTTTTCTGCTCGGGATGTGTCCCTGTGATAGTGTTCTCATATTCGCATCTGCATCAGGAAGAATCAGACGCAGTAAGAGGGGAGAAGTAGCAGGGAGGTTTTGAAGGGAAGTGTACTTGCAGTGGATCTGAGTAGGCCCTGCACTGGACACTGTTCTGTAGAGCCTTATGTTGCTCGGTTATCTTCCCCCATTGTACTTTACCATTTTACTCTTCCCTGACCATTCACAGGAAGGGTCTAGAAATAAGCTGCATTTAAAGTTTGTTCCCCATAGTATGCGTTCTTATCTACAAATGGACTGAAAAAAAAATTGTCCTGTATCCTTTGTGGTGGTTCATGAACTCATTTCAAGCAAGATTGATAATGGAGACTTCTTGTTCTTGTTGAGATAATGTTAAACACAATATCCTCTTTTTAAGTTGTTTTGCTATGTACACAGGCTGTGGCCAGTATATAGTCAGGTTGTAGGCATACAAAGTAGAACTTGGGCTGTCTTAGCATCTCCATCTCTTAGCCCTATGTCTAATGTCAAAACATTACTTGCCTAGCATGTATGGCAGCCCTGGGTTCAGCCCTAATCCCTACGCCTCTCCAGTTGTTTTCCCATGTGCAGTGGTTTAGATCCTTTATACTCCTGAGTTTATCCCTATGGCTGTTCTCCTTATGATAATGTGTGTTTCTGAGAAATATGTTCTTCTTGAATTTTAATGTGGAACCCAGAAGATCAAAGTCCGTGCTCAATAGATTTAAATAGTAACATGAGAATATGGAAATTGATACATGAAATAAAGTGAAATGACAAACCTGTACTGCTCCGTTTATGGGACATGAGATCAAATATTTAGTGTGCATTCTCCTAGAAGAAAAATAGAGGGGATGCAAGGGCTTTTCCTGCCTTCCACTTAGGGATTTCATCTAAAAAGAAATACCTAACCTATGTTAAAGAATATATGACACCACAATTTCAGTGGAATGCATAGTAGATTAACATACTATTAGATTACAGGGCAGAATTTGTTAATCTACCTATGGTGTTTGTATTCTTATGCCTATGCTAGTGAACACAGTTAACAAGAGACTTGAAGATATGAGACAAATCATGATGATATAGAGTGAAGAGGTGGACCAAATATGAATGCCTTTGACCTGGAAAAGCATTGCATAAGTGATCACAGGGTTTTAATTTATGAAAGAAAAATAAAGGGGCCAAAATTAGAAACTTGAGAAATTTTTTGATGCAAGCTGGTCACAAACTGTTGCTGTTTAGGAGAGCAAATGAATGCAAATGCTGGACTGGGTGGACCTCTGTCGCCAGTGCCTCTGCGCAGTGGTGGGGCAGTGGGGAGAGGAGGTTAGAATCTGACCGACTTTTGGATATAGGGAGTTGCTAGGTCTTAATGAATATGTTGGCTTTTATTTTTCCTTTAAATCAATTGAAATAATTGGTCTTCAAGAAGAAACTTAAGGGTTCTTTGGATAGTCAGCTCTGTTGGATGGCATTTTTCTGGGGCAAGCACATGAAGCAGATACATGTGAAAGGCTAAGATGGACTTCTAATGGAGCATTTCACCAAAGCAGACACAGGATGTTCTGCTAAAGCAAGCATGTGAAAGGACATATGATGAAGGTCATTCTATGCTAATGACATGCATGCATTGGCCTGCCTTACATTGCAACGTTGAGCTACATTTGTCCAGACTCCATAGAGAGAAAAGCACCAAGAAACTTCTAGTGGTGTCCTGCAACTTCTTGTTGATTCTTCTTGTGGACTGGGCCTGATAGGCAGAGTGATGTCAGCTGAGACAGACTTCACATACTCAGGCAAGGCACTGCTGAGAGGCAAGACCTGTGGAGGACATGTGATGTTTGGAGGGAATATAATATGGACTTTGAGGGACAGTGACCTAGGCTGAGCTAGGCTGGTTTGCTTATAGAGCTAGTAGTGCGAGCCTTGTTTGTCTCATGTCTTCGCTGATCTTCACTTCCCTTAGGAGAGGTACAGCCAAGATTTTCTCCTGTTGTCCCACCTGGTCCCTCCTGCTGAGTAGTGCCAAGGCTGAGGCCTGGCTGTCTCTGCTAGGTAGTGCCATGGCTACTGATTCATGCTTACTGTCCTGACTCTCCTGAACTGGACTGGTGGTGTATCCGTGAAGTGTTTGTGAGTGGATCGAGCTGCTGCTGCTGACCTGTGCACTGAACTGCCTAGCATATGCAGTGCTCTAGGTTCCTTTACTAGTATCCCGCCATCTTTCCTCACTTTCTCACGCACACAAAGTAAGGACCCCAGCAGTGTGACACATTGGTCATAGGAATGTTAGAGAAAGGTTGCAGAAATGAGGATGGCAAAGGAGTGGCTCGATAAATTGGGTGTAGACATACTGGTAAACTGATACAGATTATGGATGGAAAGGAGGACTCAGGAATGGTACCAGGCTTTCTTCCTTGAACAAATGGGTAGACAGTAGTGTTGGTAGTTGTAATGGAAATTGTTAATTAAAACACTCCCTTAATGAATGACATCTCAGTTCAGGTGTCAGGCATAAGGCCAGAGAGCAAAGATAAATGCTACAAGGATTCCAGGTTCAGAAGCATCGAGAAAGAAACAGTTGAGTGCAGCTAGAATTACCAGAATAACAGATGAGGAATGGTTAGTGTGAGAGGATGAGATCAAAAAAGGCTGATTCTCTGAACCAGTGGAGAATACTTCAGAAGGAAGCAACGTGACATGGGCACAACGCTGCCCCTGCTAACAGTGGCAGTGTTGACCTTTGAGAAGAACAGTTGTTGGTGATGTGGTTTGAAAAAGCCAGACTGAATATTGAGTAACACATGGGTTTAAAAGAAGCTGATGATCTTGGACTGAAATTGCCTAAGAGAAGTTGGCACTGACAGGAATGGATGTGGGTTTAAATTAGTGAGGGCTTAAGGAGAGGGCCCTTGATAGACGGAATTGATTTGTGTGTTACATTGGAGATGGTTCTGTGGACAGGCTGGCTTTATGGCTGAAGACACAAAAGAAGCCAGGAATTTGTAGAATTCAGGGCAGATCTTGGATTTAATCAGGACTGATCTGACTCTTATTGGGATGTACTGACGTGGCTGTTGGTCTGTATTGATAATGATGTAAAACTGGAACATAGGATACGGGGGCCTGAAATGTAATAGAGATTTTTCCACATAAGTTGAAGGTGCATAATTTCATCTTTTCAGGAGCTACCGATGATCTTCCACTTGAGAGCTAGAAGCCTACTTGCTCCAAGTTACTGTACCATAGGAACATTTTTGTTCGGGTGCTTCATGGAGTTGTGGGGTTGGTTTTCCCTGATGTGCACAGTGTGCTGCTCTCCACAGGCCTGTGCTTTCACCTGTGTAGGTGTATTACCTCAGCAGTGCTTTTCACCTGCTTCCTTTTTCTCTGACTTGTAATATTCCCCCAGATATGTCACAGCTTTCAATCGGTTATAAAGTCACAGTGAGAATGGATTGCTGCTTGTTCCTCTAGGGTCTCGTTTAATGTGCATTGTAGGAATAAGTGATTATTTTAAATGTGTCATTTTTTTTTCCAGAAAGTTGACTCAAATAACAGTTGCATTTTGAAGTTTGGTATGTTTTTACAACAAGGCCATTATTTAGTTTCTGATCTTCTTGGGAGGGGATGTGTTTCTTTTCTGATTTACTGTAATTTTTTGTGACCTGGACATTGAATGGGATGTGGGTATTTGAGTGTTTTGCCCTACAGAGCATGCGAATTGTTTTCCATGTCCCCTCAGAGCAGTTCAAGTATTTAGTCACCTTGCTCAGGGTAGGTGAAAATGAAAGCTTAAACAGCTATAATTACATTCAGCATCAGTGATGTATTATGCTGACAGAGGAATGTAAATTGGATCTGGATATTATACAGGGTTAAAGCTGACCTTCTAGGTTTAAGGTAAGAAATTTGTTAGTTTGTCACGTGTGTGCCATGCTGCCATGCCCACATCCTTCTGTCGTTAAGAAGTTTCTGTGGATCTTTAGGAAAGTATACTTGGTCTTTGTATATATTCATGTTACATTATTTTTGTGGGTAATTAAAAATTAGAATTTCCCTTGTTGTGACTTCTTTTTTTCTTATATGAAGTAATATGACCATATACTAAAAATAATGAAGACTGCCTACGACCTGTTTCTACACAGTGACTTCATGTGACTTCCTAAGAGTGAAAGAGAGAGGACAGTTCCATGAAGTCCTGCTGTTCAGTGCCATTGCTCAGTGACTTGAGAGGTTTCTGAGAGCATGATCCCATTAAAAAAAATGATTCAAATACTGTAAACTATTTTACAGTTCAAAACATAAACATTCTTCATTTAGACCTGTGGGTTGAATGACCCTTTCATAGGTTGAATATCAGATATCTTGCAAATCAGATATTTACGTCATGATTCATATCAGAAGTTAACTTACAGTAATGAAGGAGCAATGGAAATAATTTTATGTTGGGTCACTACAGTGTGAGGAACTCTATTAAAAGGTCGCAGCATTAGGAAGGTTGAGAGCACTCATCTAGGCAGTTTCATTTATTTATTTATTTTCTATTGTTCTCTTTTATTTAACAGATTTATCTATACAATATAATCTGATTACAGTTTTCACTCCTTCAGTTTCTCATAGATCCACTTCCACTTAAACCCTTTTGTTTCTCTCTGTCCTTAGAAAACAAACATAGATAGAGAAAGGGAGGGAGGGAAGGAGAGAGAAGAGAGAGAGAGAAAGAGAGAGAGAAATAAAATACAATAAGCTAAACCAAAAGCTAACAAACTAGAATAGGACAAAACAAACAAGAAAAAGAGCCTGTGGGGGGGTTAGGGAGGGGAAGTATAAGAGATACATGTAGACTCAAAAACTGACTCTCACACACATACTAATCCAATGAAACACAAAAACATACAAAAAAGGTTGTATGAACAGGGCTGAGGATGGAGTGGGGTGTGAGAGGCCTTGGAGTCATGTTATGAAACCTCGGAAAACAGACTCCAGAGATTGGTATCAGGGTACATAAGTATATATTCAGTGTTTGAGCCAATCTCAAGCCTCTAAATTCTTGGCCATTGGTATCTTGCCACATCATCATTATGCCCCAGTGAAAGTCCTGCCTGCTGACTTAACTCAGGAAGAAGGGGCAGTCATTGCCCTGTTAGGACCTCCATGAAGACAGGGAAGCAGTTACCACCCTGGCCTTGATTCCTTTTTGTTGTCTTGGCTGTGTTCTGGGAGCCATCTTAGATCTAATGCTGTGTACAGCAGATCGGGATTCTTCAAGAAGTGGAAGGAGCCTGTTGGTGCCCTGCTTTCCACTTCTTCAAAAGGTTAACCTCCTCATCCCTGACATAAGCATACCCCCCCCCCCCAACCAAAACAAACAAAAATGACACCTGGCAAAGAACTTCCAAATGTGCCATTGAGTTCATTTTGTGTTGACCATCTACTTCTGGGCATGGGGCTTGCCCTTGTTGTTTGTATCCCCAGTGAGATTCCACTGGAGAAAATTAATCCTTCCATGCAAACAGTTTTTAATTAGAGATAGTGTCTGGGTTTGGACACTATGCCTATGTCTTCTGAGTGTCGTGATCCCATCTGTCCCATATCCATGCAGGTCTGGTGTGCCTGCTCCTGCTGCTCCTGCTGCTCCTGCTGCTGCTGCAGCCTCTGTGAGTTTCTATGTAAACCATCGGGCCTGCTGTGTTTAGATGGCCTTGCTTCCTTGTTGGCTTCCATCTACTCTGGCTTTTCCACATTTTCTGTCTTCTCTTCTGCATTGTTCCCTGAGCCCTGAGGGAAAGCATACAATGGGGGCATTGCATGTATGATTGTGTGTCCTGAGTCACTTCCTCCTTATTTGTCCAGCTGTGAGCCTATTTTTTTTCCAGCTGCTGTAGGAGGATGCTTTTCTGCAGATGGCAAAGCAAGATCTTGATTGACTAGTACAGCGGAATGTAGGCATCATTTTATGCCGCGATCCTTTAGCAGGGCATAGTGTTTGGTTTTCTCCTAGGTCCCTGGCCTGTCTAGTCTCAGTTCTTGCTCCCCATCATGCCCACCTCCATTGTCTAGACATGAGATATGGGACCTAGACCTTGGTTTGGTGTAGGTGAGCATACTGATTGCATGAGCCATACACTTTATCCATTACCTTCTTGATTTTGGTGCTTTCACATGGAACATTAACATAGGAAATTCTAAGCAGATGAATCTAAGCACAAAATTCCTGTTGTTTGAAATAATGTTTTAGGTTCTATGTTCCACTTATTCATAGTAGCACTCATACCTACTTCTGTAGCAATTTAAAATATGGAAAAATTAAAAAAAATAGGGAAAATTTGAGCTTTTCCAGAGCCCTAGGCTATGTGTTATAAAAGCAATAGCCTTCCCCCCCCCCACGGTATATTATATGCTTATGTACTTTTATAGCTTCATCATCATCATCATCTCTAGTACGACCACCATCATTATTCACAGAAGCAGCACAATTGCTAATGACGGATTTGGAAACAAACTCCATTGACTTTTTGTGGGAACCAAAGTGTGTAGATGTCTTAGTAAATAGAACATTAGCTCTGAATGTTAGCCACAGGCATTAATAAATATTGCATATACATAATTGAGTTATCTGTGTAGGTGGAGGAAGGTTAAGAATGTTTTTGTAGCTAAATGTATTTGCATACACTCCTCTATGAGCACAAACACATTTTAAAATAAAAGTAGTAGTACAATCCGTAGTCTAAGTCTAACTTACAGAAGGATTTTTCTCTATTGATTGTAGGCCAAGCTTTCTTGTAATTGTGTTTGTCTTTGGCCTCCTGCTAGGTCAGGTAGACTTCTGTAAGTATCAATTTATCTGAAAAAACACCATACAAGAAACCCATGGCTCTTTCCTTCTCACATGTGAAAATCATAGCAGGAATTGTGGGCCTTCATTTCTAAAATAGAGGAGACACTCATTTTCACTGCCAGCCTTCCTTGCCAGTAGAGATTATATGGTAAAAATTAACAAGGCACTCATACTCCTGCCTGCTAGGATCAATCTGTGGAGGCCAAATTTCCAGTCATTGGACAGTCCTCCTGTGTTTGCATATGTACACACAAGGGCTTAAACTCCTATTTCTACTTGACAGCTCAGGTGCCTTCTCTTCTTCCAGTGGCACTATACTATAATCAGCTAAAATGAGAAAGTTAACTATAATCCTGTGTCTTATACCCCAGAAAATTCCAAATTGGATGAAGAAAAAAAAAATCACTAGACACCAAAATCCTAGACTTTATCCACTGTGAGCCTTTAAAGCAATTATGAAACATTACAGTGGGTAAAAAAAGTCCTGAAACCAGAAAGAAAGGACAGCTAGAGAAAAGCATTTGCTCTGCAGTGGGTGCATCACTGGCACTGTAGACCAGACCAAATGGGTGGTCTGCGAAGAAGACGGTTGATGCTGCGCAAGTGGCAGCATGCTATTGCATGATGGCAGCAGGTGAACGCTGAGCACAGAGATGTGCACAGGAGTCTTCCTCATACTTGCTCAGGACAGCAGCTCTCAGAGTGAGCCAATGGTGAAGGCTGCCAAATCTGTGATGTGCAGCAATGTTTGGAGAAGATGTAGTGAGGCTGTACACACCACTCAGGTGTTCACTGGTGAAAGCGTGGAAATACGTGAATTAGCATCCCCAGGGTGAACTGAGTAGGGAAGTTTATGTGAGATCTCTGTGTAGTTAAAGAGTGTATAGGAAAGGAATTGCTTGGGGGAGTTGGAGGTGAACGGTGGACAGGTACCAGGTTCTAGGAATAATCTGCTCATTGATGGTTAAAAGTCTTCAAAATAATATAGTACACATTTTTTTTTTTTTTTTTGTGGTGGTGGTGGGGATGTTAAAGGGATGAGTATCTATAGGGGGAAAGTAGTTACCTTGAGAAAAAGCCAAGTCAAGCCACTACTCCATGCCTAGCTTAATAAATACTTCTCACAGAAGCAAAGTCATATGTGACCAGGGATAACACAATCCCATTTGAAATAGGAAATTAACAGGAACAACCGTACTTAGCCCTGTCACAGTGAATTCTCAGGCCTGTCTATAGAATTCTAGAGTTCTGAAGGAAATGACTGGGGCTGACTTAGTGCAGGCCTCGAGGAGAAGAGTCACAAGAAAGGATGGTGACACACACAGTGCTGACTCTGGCTTAGCTGCTCCATCACCACAGTTTTACAGACTCTGGAAAATAACAGACCCTACGGTTAAATCTACACTCAGGTACAAGTGAGTACCAGACATACAAGCAAAAAGCCAGAATTCATGTCTAGCAAATCTGCAGAGAAAAAGCACTCCACACATTGTATGTGCTTCTAAGCATCTTGGGTCATGAGAGGTCTACACAAGCAGTGCTGGGCAAGTAGCTGATACCATGCAATGGGGTCTGATGCTGTATTATGTTCCCATTGGATATTCTGAAAACTGATAGGCAGAACTAAATACCTTTAAGTGATAGAATGTAAAACATTTAAGTGCCATCAAACAAAGAATAATAGGACCAGTTCTTCTATTACAGCCATGAAACATAGATCAAGATAAGCTATATCCCATACCATAAAGTAAATCTTATCAATTTAAAAACACTACAAAAGACCTGGAACTCAATAATACACATTTAAAAAGATTACTATATACTCATAAAACAACATACATAAACAATTTATGGTTCATAGAACTGTTTCTGTTCATAAAATATTTTCTAGGGAAATAGAATGTACATTTTATTTTATTACACATTTAACAATTCAAAATGTGTGATACAGCTAAAGATGTACTCAGAGGGCAATGTATAGCACCAGACAGATTAGGAAAGAGGAAAAGCTCAAGTAAACACCAATACTTTCTTATGATTTTCCATGGTTACTAAAAGGGAAGAAAGAGGATATCAAGCCAAGAAAAAAAATTGCTAAAGTAAGTAAAGGGATGAAAATAATCAAGATGAAGTATAAATTAAAGAAGACAGAAACAGTAAAGGTAATCATTGGAGCCAAGAGTGGGTTGTTGGAAATGATTAATTAACAAGCTGGAATATGATATTTTTTAAAAAAAGATTTCCATCTCTCTGTGTCATTTTCCCTTCAGGCATGTCCCATGTGATTCCTGCTGTGGTTTTTACTGGAGACTGAACATACAAGGCTGTCCAAAATAGGACTTTCTGTCTCCTATGAACTAAATATACCATCCCTTTATGAGGTCCCAAGCATCCTGCAATTTAGTAGAGTAACACAAAATAGATTACAATAATTTTAAACAGCTTTAAGTACACAAGTTGAATAAATTGGATGAAATTAATGTTTTTGAAAAGTATTAGACCATTACTTAGCATGCAATAGAATGTGAAAAGTAGAAAATTTAGATAGTTCTATAAGTACTGATTCATTGAAGTTCCTAATTAAGATGTCTCCCCAACAGTGTTCAGGCACAATGATTTCCCTTGAGAATGTATCACACATTTAATAAAGAACTATTACCAAATCTGTAAGTCTCTTTAAAGAAGCACATTATTAAGAAATATTTTAGTTTATTTCATTAAGTTGTTAATCAGATAGTTAAACCAGGTAAAGACCATGCAACAATGAAACTGTCAAGTATACTGAATAGTCTCTGAATAGTCCATCTTAGATAATATAAAAAGATTGTTAGTGAATTGTATCTTAAGCCAAAGAAGAAAAGTTATATAGTCAAATGGATTATTCCAGAATAATCACTGGCCAAAATCTAACACTTGCTTAGAAAAATAAATAAAAAATCTGAGAAAAAGTTGGACAGAGGGGGTATAGTGACAACTTTAATATATGTTGACATAGTCACTTCTCAGTTATTTAGAAAACTTGATATAATTAATATGGAAGTATGATGGAGCTTGTCAACTGGACACAAGCTAGAGTTGTCAGGGAAGAGGAACTGTCAGTTGAAGAACTGCCTCCATCAAACTGGCCTATAGGCAAGCATGTGGCACATTTTCTCAGAGTCCCCAGGGACTAAACCACTAACCAAAGAGTACACATGGTGGGACTAATGGCTCCAGCAGCATATGTAGCAGAGGATGGCCAAGTCCGTCATTAATGAGAGGAGAGGCCCTTGGCCCTGTGAAGGTTCTGTGCCCCACTGTAGGGGAATGCCAGGGCCAGGAAGTGGGAGAGGGTGGGGTGGTGAGCAGGGGGAGGGGGGAGGGAACAGGGTTTTGTTGTTGTTGTCGTTTTTTAATTTTATTTTATTTCTTTTTTTTTTGGAGGGGAAACTGGGAAAAGAAATACCATGTGACATGTAAATAAAGAAAATATCTAAGAAAAAAAAAAGAAAAAAAATATTTGATGTGGGAAGGGCCCAGCCTGCCGTGGGCAGTGCTACTTTTGGGCAGTTGGACCTGGGTTGTATAAAACAGCAAGCCGAAGAAGCCATGGGAGCAAACCAACTAGCTACATTCCTTTATGGTGTCTGCTCTAGTTTCGGCCTCCAGGTTTCTGCTTGAGTTCTTGTCCTGGCTTTCAGTAATGAAGGGCTGTCATCAGAAAGCATAAGCCAGATAATCCCTTTCCTTTTTCAAGTTGCTTTGGTCAGAATGTTTTATCACAATACTGGGAAAGCCAACTAAGAACATGACTTTGACTCTGTACTCATTAGAGTAGAGACACAGAGTCCTAGTGTGGGGACAGGGGTAGCAGGGGTGCTAACTTTTGGGCATTAAGAAACAATATCCAGCCGGGGCGCAGGGGGGTGGTGGTGGCGCACAACTTTAATCCCAGCACTTGGGAGGCAGAGGCAGGCGGATTTCTGAGTTCAAGGCCAGCCTGGTCTACA
The DNA here is from genome assembly GCA_019843815.1 of Montemys delectorum. Taxonomy (NCBI): domain Eukaryota; kingdom Metazoa; phylum Chordata; class Mammalia; order Rodentia; family Muridae; genus Montemys; species Montemys delectorum. The sequence continues at coordinate 2,295 of JADRCD010222505.1, read as the reverse complement.
GAGTGAGTTCCAGGACAGCCAGGGCTACACAGAGAAACCCTGTCTCGAAACGACCAACCCCCGCCCACCCACCCCCCAAAAGAAACAATATCCACAAGATGCCATCTTTGGGTGACATCCTACTCTTGCACTTCTGTCCTTTGGAAGGACATGTTTTTTTTGTAGAGTATGGTGAATTGTTCATGGTAGACATAATTTTGGTTTTGAATGGGTGAGTTTTAAATGAGTGTACAGCAGGCTAAAATAATAATAAATAGCAACTGAGAGACAGTGAAACGCCATCTAACTGAATGTTCAGAGTATCAATACAAATCGATTGGGTAGTCCCTTTTATCTCCTCAGGTGCACTTTTGATAGAGAGTCCCCTCCAGTGACCCTTTCAAATAAAAGAAGAAGTAACAGCAGAAGGAAATGTCACTGGAGGGGCTTACAAACACCAGGCTGAAGCCACCAGGGGAGCTCTGGTATGGTAGGCAGGTGGAGTTCCAACTCAGAGAGTCCCTGAAGAGCACTGTGTTCCCTTAGCTGAGGCCTCTAATAAACTGTAAAATATTGAGTAACATTATCAAACTGATGCTCACTGCGTCCTGCAGACAGCCACTCCTGCTGGGGAACGTTTGGCAGCCACTTGAAGTTTTCCATTGTGGAGAGAAACCACAGATGAGCTTGCCGTGGTGGAACGTCTATCTTCTCTCTTTCACTTGATACACTTTTAGATTTGATGGAACTTAATACATGCGAGGTAATCACTCTATGTCTGACCCATCCTTATATAATTGTTAAAATGGTTTCTCATTCAGTTATTCTTACGAATATGACAATTTTACACTTAGTTCCTTGTGTTATTCTCGCTGGGTGACAAAGTTGGTGTAACATAGTTAATCTCCAAATCAAGGACTTTAAAAATGATTAAAGCAAAAACACTTAGGTCTAAAATGAGGCATCATTGACAATGTTGCTTCAAGAGGCAACTTTTTAAAAAACACTTATTTAATTTATATGAATATACTGTTGCTGTTTTCAAATACACTGGAAGAGGGCATCAGATCCCATTATACATGATTGTGAGCCACGGTGTGGTTGTTGGGATTTGAACCCAGGACCTCTGGAAGAGCAGTCAGTGCTCTTAAGTGCTAAGTCATCTTTCCCGCCCAAGGGGCAATGTTTTAGTGAGCTTAAACAACACTTAGTGAACTGTATATGGCATAATTGAGTACATGCGCTGTTTTAAACTGCCCACATTTCCTGGCTTTATTGTCATAGCTCTAGGAAAATACTACACTCATTAAATTTGTCTGCTTGATAGTAAATAAAGTCCTACTGATAAGAGGCTGGAGAGATGGGTCAGTGCATAAGAGCACTGGCTGCTTTTTGAGATGTCCTGCATTTGTTTTTGAACACTCACATACTGGCTAACAACTATTTGAAATTCCAGTTACTGGATTTGCTGTCCTCTTTATGCCTCTGTGGGCTCCAGGCTACACATTATGCACTGACATACATGTAGGCAAGATAATCCATCCACATAAAATAGTATTACAAAATGAAGAATTCATAAAACACACCACACCTTAATGTAATATTTATTGATGAAAGACTACTAAACCAAGACAAAGCTCCACTCCCAGGCGCTCTAATACACCCAGGATCAGAGGTGAGGAGGACCCAACAACTGTCCCACACTGGGAGTAAGTGGGACCAGCGGGACCAGGCACACAGGAACTCCACCAGCCCAGTGTCTCTAGTTCCTTCCGGTCTGTCTGGGCTGCTGTCCACAGCAGACCTTGAGTGCAAGCTCTGCACCCAGTCCCATAACACCCAGAGGAAGCTTCACTCCCAGGTGACCTAACAAGCCCAGGATCACAGGATCTCAGAATCACAAGATCACAGACACAGCTTGACCCTGAGGAGTTCTGACACAACCAGGATCACAGGAAGGACAGGCTCCAGTCATATTTAGCAAGGGCAGATAGCACTAGAGATATCCAGATGGCCGGGGCAAGCATAAGAAAATAAACAACACAAACCAAGGTCACTTGGCATCATCAGAACCTAATTCTCCCACCATAGCAAGTCCTGGACATACCATTACACCAGAAAAGCGAGGTTCAGATATAAAATCATTTCTCAGGGTGATGATACAGGACTTCAAGAAAGACATAAATAGCACCCTCAAAGAAATACAAGCGAGCACAGGTAAACAGCTAGAAGCCCTTAACGAGGAAACACAAAAATCCCTTAAAGATCTTCAGGAAAACACAAACAGGTGAAGGAAATGAGCAAAACCATCCAGAA
>JADRCD010222504.1:0-12394 GCA_019843815.1 Montemys delectorum | reverse complement strand
ACTTTTTTATATTTATTTGTTGACTTATTTAAATTCCACTGTTGCAGAAAACAGCTGTCCATGTTAAAGAGCAAAAATCAGACCTTCTGGATTCAAATATATCTTAAACCATGATGTTAGAAGAGACATAAAGGCCTAGTGAGAGGAAACGCCTTCTGGTCAAGAGAGTAGGGCTACTGATCTTGACGAAAGCCCAAAGTTCTCAATCTAATCATAAGCATCTTTGATTACTATAGGTAGTATTGATTAAGAGTTGCTTATCCAATATCATTTATAAATATCCTCTTATTTACAACATTATATTACAACATTATGTCAGTGTCAGTTGCACCAGGTTAATCCCTTGGCCAAGGGACCACTGTTAGGAGAGAGGAAGGCCCAAGAGGGCAGGCTCCCCAGTGGAAGGGATACATAAGATAATTATTCATTTAATAAGATAGTGTAATTTTCCTTCTCAGAATTGTTATCCCCAGTTGTGTTATGGCAATATATATTTATATATCTATATGTATCTCTGTATCTCTATTTATATATGTATATATATATATATATGTATCTATATATCTCTGTATATCTATATATCTATATCTGTCTCTCTATTTATCTATGTATATCTGTATATCTGTATATCTATATATCTATATATCTGTATCTCTGCATCTCTGTATCTCTATCTCTGTATCTCTGCATCTCTGTATTCCTATCTATCTATCTATCTATCTATCTATCTATCTATCTATGTGTATATCTGTATATCTATATATCTGCATCTCTGTATCTCTATCTATCTCTCTATATCTGTATATCTGTATATCTATATATCTATAACTATATATCTGTATCTCTGTATCCCTGTATCTCTGCATTTCTGTATCCCTATCTATCTATCTATCTATTTATTTATCTATCTATCTATGCATGCTTCCTTACTCTTTCTCTGAAGCACCCCTCCCTGGCATGCGGCTGTCTGCTGCCACGTAGTCTGCTCCCTGACAATAATTCAAAAAGAAAGGTTTTGTTTTCTTTCTTCTGTCCTCTACTGCCCTCCTCTGAGCAGCCTCTGAGGTTTACAGTTTGCTTCATTTGGGATTAAAAAAAAAACTCTTAACAAAATGATCTTCAAGCTTCTGAATCCATCCTCACATTATTTTATTAATGAGACTAAGAACCCAAGAAAGGGCTCTTATTTCTCTGATATCATCTGACACCCATGAAGGGACCCCGAATTTTCCAATAGCAATGAGCTGGGTGAATCTTCAGCTTCTTACTTTACAAATGCAGGTTGAATTTTGTTACATACATGCAAATCAGATACAATCTTGCCTTTAAATATATTGCTGTTCATTAAGAAAACAGAAGGCTGGGCAAATGTAATGCAACACATGACTGAAAGGTCCAAGACCCCAAAAGATGTCACCCTGGCACTTGGGCAAAGGATAGGAACAAGAAAGTCACTCTCACCTTCTCTTGTCTTGAAGATGGAAAGTCCCTCAAGCAAGACGTGTCCAGATGCAACGTCCTCAGCTCCGAAGATTGTCTTAGATGGTGTCTTAGAGTTTCTATTGCTGGGATGAGACACCATGACCAACACAACTTGGAGGGGAAAGGGTTTACTTAGCTTACACTTCCACATCACAATCCGTCATCGAAGAAAATCAGGACAGTAACTCAAGCAGAAACCTGGAGGCAGGAGCTGATGCATGGAGGCTATGGAGGGATGCTGCTTACTGGCTTGCTTCTCCTGGCTTGCTCAGCCTGCATTTTTATAGATACTAGGACTACCAGCCCAGGGATGGCACCACCCATAAGGGGCTGGGCCTTCCCCATCAATCACCAAATAAGAAAATATCCTCCAGCCAGATCTCAGTTGAGATTCTTTTCTTCCAGAGGACTCTAGCTTGTATCAAGTTGACATAAAACTAGCCAGGACAGAAGGTAAAAGGCAAATGAATGAGGTTAGGTCTCCTTCAGTTTATTTCCACAAGATAATTTTCATTTTGTCCAATTAAACCTCTTCACAACTGTCTACCCTTCAACAAGCTTATACATAAGAACACATATTGCCTATTATTTAGGGCTTCATCTTCTAAGTCTCCAATTTTATATTAAACTTATCATGAATAAATTTGCATCTTTTTGTTCATCATTTATATATGTAGTCATTGAAATGTCCATACATAATGTATATTGATCTTATTTACCTACTACTACCTCCCTCAAGATCTCCATAGTGTCCCTCCCCACCTCAGCTCCCTCGAATCTTCATAGCTTTTGTGTTTGTTAATAATCCCGAGTCCAGGTGTAACCTTCAAGGGCATTTCTTAGTAATCTACTTCTCCCAATAGCTCCCTACCTCCTAAAAGTGCCTAGAACTTCTGAAAACGACCCCACCAGTTTGCATCCAAGGGGTCTATATATGAGCATATGAGGGACATTTCATATGCAAACTATATTCCTCCATCTATGCCAAATCTCCGGAGTGACTTTAACATCATTGCATTTGATCGTGCTCAGAGAACTGTCAGTTGGCCCCAAACTGGAGAATCTATGGTTGCTAACGTCCTAAGACACAACATGGCACTGTAGCACAAATTCCTGTGTTTTACAAAGGCATTTCCATCGGGTCGTTTATGTACAACATTTTATACTGAAATGGTCACAAAATTATTACTGCTATTACAGTAGAGGAAGAAGCTGGGCTTCTCCAATGGTATAATTCACGAATATTTGAGCAATGTGACAACAGGAATCGGATGCTAATGTTCTTCCCCTTCGGGGTGGCACACTGGAAAGCAGACAACGCTTCCTTCCCTGTAAGCTATACTAGTTACAGAGAGAAAGCCATCACGGTTCAGATCTTCTTTAGAAGGAGAATGCATCTCAAGTCCAATGCTGGCTCTTACTTTTAAACAGCTAAATCGATGAACTAATATTTATTAAAGCAATTCTAACTAGAGGGTCTTCTCCTTTTGCACCCTGCCCTTCAGCCTCTTCCACTTCTTCCCTGCTTCAAAATAGAAGATGAAAGAGAAGGTAAAGGTAGAGAATTCAAAAGGGAAAGAACCTCTAGACTGTCAAGTTCACCTGCGGAAAGGAGAGTGGATACCAAAAGGCTTCCGTGTGGCTTCTCTCCTACAACCCGACTTGGGGTTGGCACTGCAGCGTGCCCCGATGTGGAATACTTACTAAGATATCGAAGGCGGTAACCAATAAAGTGTCTAAATTATAGTTTCCACTTATTTGGTTCTTCTCCTTATGTTCTAGTACTACAATAATACTAATAAAGAAAACTTCCCTGGTCTTTTCAGCTGGATCAGTGGATCAGCTCAAGCTGATTCTGGCTGATCTTGGCTAGATTCCTTTTTCCATTTACAGCTGGCTGAGACACCTAAAGCTGGTGGATCTAGGCTACAACTCTGCTCCATCTAGGCCGAGTAGCTCCTGATTGTCTCATCACACTGATGAAACTACCCCTTTTCGTTGAAGTATGTACTACTATGATTCTACTTGTGAGATCATGAGTTAAGTTTTTACATGACTATTAATATGTAATTTATGTTAAAATAGGAAGGTTAAAACCAGCCTAAGTACCAATTAAAATTGTCCCTGTGCCTCAAAGTGCATTAAGAGATCATTCAAAGGCAGATATGGAACTCAGAGAGTGAGAAAAAAACATGTAGTTGCATGCTGCGTAACATTCAAACGAACTAACAAATGTGAGGCAGCTTACTGTGTCTCTAGCACAGTATGGCAGATCAAAAAAAGTAATTCTTAGTGGCATGTGAATTATCAGCTCATAGCATAGAAGACTACTGGTTTATACATATAAACATTTATATTTAGTGCTTCAGAGGATGCTAAGAAGATATCAAAGCCGTTATTTATCTTGACTATTTGAAAAGCTCACACTAGTAAGCATGTCTCAGGTCAGGATCTGGAAAAAAGATCCCTAAGTGAAGAGCTTGGGAGGCAATTTTACTCTGTAGACACAAGTGACAGAGATGCTGATTTCAGTAAGAAGTTTTGCCAAGCATCCCAGAGATAAATATGGAATCCAGGCACTGTTGGCTGGTTGGGGCTCTGTAATGGTTAGTTTTTCATCAATTCATCACAAGCAAAACAGGATCATCTAGAAAGTGGGAACTTCAACAGAGAAAATGCCTCCATGTGATTGATAGCTAAGTCGGGGTGGGGGGGTTGATCAATGATGGGCGTGGGCAATGCTGCCTCTAGAACACGGAGTCCTGGGTCGTATGTATGAGAAAGCACACCAAGGAAAATGTGGGAGCAAACCATTAAATGATGTCCTCCATGGGATTTGGTTTCAGTTCCTGCCTCCAAGTCCCTGCATTTGAGTTCCTGCTCTGAATGCCCTCCACCTTGGACTACGGTCAGGAATTGTGAAATGAGATAAACTCTTTCCTCCCCAAGTTTGTTCACAGCTGTGTTTTATCATAGCAATGAAAAACAAACTAGGACAGTCCCTAGAGTGCATATTCTGATCAGTTTTAGCCCAACTTCTCCAGCATAAAATCTGCCTTTGGAGCAACTATGATGATTAATTTTAATTGTAAGCATGACGTGATCTAGAATTACAATTACGTGCTCTCTGTGAAAGGTCGTCTAGATCACCACAGCCCATGAGCAAGCCTGTGGGAGAGTGTCTTGACTGCCCTCTTTGATGTGGGAAGATTCAGCCTGGTAATAGGCAGATGGGCTCCCTGGATCTGGGGCTCTGGACCGTGTGAATAGAGAAAGAAGGCTGAGTGTGGGTGTGCACATGTATGTCTCTTTCTCCTTACTTTTTACTTGATGTGATGTGACGACCACCTTTAAGGACCTGCTTTGGCAACGAGGCAGAGTTGTGTAAACTGCTTACAGAAACAACACCCCCCGACACACACACACACACACCAAGGAGGAGTAAACCAAAATTGTGAGTCACATATGAATTCTCAAGTCACAGAAGACAAAAAAGTATCTGGATTGTGGGTAAATATTTGGTAACATTTGACTTTTTGAGAGACAGGGATGTTTCCTAAGGTTTTAAAGCACAAATTGTGGATGTAGTCATTAAGTAGAATGTGCTAAGCAATAGAAGTGACTTGTAACACACAGCAGTATGTAGATTTATAATCTGCTATTCAGCTTCAAATATCCCACATGTCTTCCTGTTTAATTCAGGTTTATTTTCTGAGTTTTCAATATGTCAGAACAAAGCGTTCTTACGCTCTCATTTTATCGAGTAGCACTCTTGTTTGTGAAGTTCCAATTACAACTTGTCTACTCTGTTCTTTACACTGTTTTTATGTGGGCATATGCATTAACTGACTAAGCAAAGCATCAGCCACCAGATGCTGACGTGCTGGAGCAAAAAGACTGACTGTGCTTAAGACTTCCCTGTGGTGAGGTTTATCTTAACTGCGTTTTATTCTGCAAAGGACTATAATTCCAAGTCTATAATATTCAGGATGATTTCAAATGTTGAGCAATGTCAAATAACAATGACCACAATAGAGAAAAAAAATAGGTTTTTTTTTTGCTTTTTTTGCTTTTTTTTTTTGTTTAAGGCTGGGGATACATCTAAATTGGTAGGATACTCGCCATGTCTACAAGACATCTATTGAATTAATTATTTTAATTAATAAATCCCTGCACTGGGGTTTACTACCCGCCTCAATTCTTCGTGTTCCCGAATTAAACGCAGATGCACAGCCTTTATATTTGAATATGTCTTATGTAGCTCAGTAGCTGGGCCACTGCCTAACCGCCACTGGTTAATCCACCTCCTGCCAATAATCCCAAATTATCACTTAATAAACTGTATATTCTGTCTTGGCTGCTCTGGGCCTCGCTCTCCTGGCTCCTTCACATGGTAGTCACGCCTTTCTGTCCCTCATTCTTCTCAGGTGTGGTGTCTCTCCTCTCCTCCACACTCTTCCGGCATGGCAGATCTCTCTTCTCTTTTCCCCTGTCCAGGTCCAAAGCCCAGGAAATTGCAAAAACCTGCCTCTGTCTGTCCTTCCTAGCTATTGGCTGTTGGCATTTTTATTTACCAATCAGAACCAACTGTGGGGCAGGTTCCCGGAAGCTACCTGCAGACAGGTAAGCAGTTTTGGGTCCTCAAATTAACATTAGAATACAAGCAGCATTAGGCCAAAACCAGTATAGACACCCAAAGTTTCACTTCCTGGACTACATAAAGAAGAGTAGGGATGCATACCTGTAATCGCAGTAGTGGGGGACAGAGGCAGGAGGCTCTGAAGTTCAGTTACCCTTTGCTACTTAATGAGTTCAAAGTCAACCTGGACCACACAAGTCCTAGTCTCAAAAATAGGTAGACAGATAAGTAGGTAGGTGAGTAGGAAGATAGGTAGGTGATAGATTGATCGATCGATCGATCGATAGATAAGTAGATAATAGTTTAGTAGAAAGGTAGAACAAACAAAATAGAAAAAAATACAGGAAAAAAATCCCGAAACAAGATTAGATATAATGTGTTCTTCTGTAGCAGTTAACTGTATTTGATTATATTTAAATATATTAATTTTTTGGCGTGTGCATGTGTGTTTGAGTTCACAACGACAAACCTATTCCATGCATGAAGGTACATGGACAAGCAGCATGAATAGATAGGTGCTCTCTTTTCACCATGTGGGTCCAGGGATAGAATCCTGATGTACAAATTTGGTGGTTGGCACCTTTCCTTTGAGCCATCGAGCAAGTCCCATGGCAGTTAATTTTATGTCAGCTTAGCTAGCTAGACTGTGGTGGCCAGTTGCTTCGGAAAGCATTATGTTATCTGTTGCTGTAAAGGTAGCTTTATAGTCAACTGACTTTAAATTCAGCAAATGACTCCCCCGCCCCGCCCCCTCCCGCCTTCTGTGAATGGGCATATTCAGCTGATACCTCTTCCCAGGGATATCACGCTCGGCAGCGTATCTGGTTACCTCAGAGTACAAATGGCCATTGAAGCTTTTGCCATCTTTGTTCGCAGCCTGCATTCTCTCACTGAGTCCTCTCAGGTAACTGAATACCTTCCACCCTAAACATGTTTTTGATACTCTCCCTGCTCCTTGTAAGGATCAAAAGTATCATTCGTGCTGCCAGAATAATTCGGTTTTCAGAATCTTTTGAATTTACATAGTGATGATTTGCATAGCTGCTGACAAATCGGTGTAATAAAAGTAAGACCCAAATTTCTTTTGATCGTAGAAACACCAAAATTATTCACTTACTGAACGCTTCCTGCAGCAATTCCCTCTCTGCTACAGAAAGGCCATGTTATTTGAACTCGTGTTTCCTGTTTCCCAGGCCACTGGAGTAGGAGGAGACACTCTCTAAAGCAGTGGTTTATTTTGGCTGGAGATTCAAATCCCCAGATACCAGATTGACTGCATTCCACACTGTGGGGCATGGTAAGCCGCTTACTTCTTTTAATTCCTCGTCTTAGCCAATGAAGTTCCTTTGAACTGCTTATATGCATACTCATGAAGTGTGGGAATATATGAACCTTTGGTTTCAAATTAATGGGTTATGTTTCCTGAATAGTTAAGTTCAGGCATGACCCTTTCTTTTTTAAGTAGATTATTGACGGACCTAATGATAGTTTTCTCAACACGAGAAGATGCCAAGTGAGTCTTGCTCAGGAGTTTTTCCAATCAAACTGAAGAAAACATTATTAAGACTTGAAAGGATGATAAAGGCAACAGTATAAATTACCCAAATGAGTCACACACACATAGCCAGTATTATGGGAAAGAAATAACTGAGCCGGGCGTGGTGACACTTGCCTGGGATACTAGCGCTGGAGAGGGTGGGGGCAGGCAGACTAAGGTGACAAGGTCATAGCCACCTACACAATGAGGTCAAGGCCAGCATGGGGTGACATGAGAACCTGTCTCAAAAACTGCACAGATGAAAACAAGAGAGGCGGGTGATGGTCGCGTACTGTCTAGGTGGCATTAGGGAGAGTGAGGATGGATGCGTCATCTCGGCCCCTCAGATGCTCCTCCACGAGGAAGAATACGCATTCAAACGCAATCTTGAATAAACTATTAGCCCCAAATCTGTATGTGCTTCCCATCATCTCTGGTTTGTAAACCTTAACATTTTTTTATTGTGCCAGGTTTAGAACCTGGTGGTGGGGGAGGAAATCTATGAATTGTTCAATACAGGGAGACATGCCTAAGACTGTGATAAGAAGCATCATGTCTTTTTGTCCCTAAGCTTGTGGGGGAAGTGCATCTGTTTTCAGACTATACACCCATCTGGAATACGCCTTGTAAAATGAATGATTTTTAAAGGCTGGTTATGCTTATAGTTTAGGTAGAACTACAGTGTTACACAAATAAAACATTTTTAAATAAATTTTATTACTTAACAGTTTCATACATGTACATATATGTATTCAGATTACTCTTTTCCCACATGCTCTCTTTAATTTTCTGTTTATTTTATTGAGACTGGCAAGCTTGGAACTCACTATGTAGACTAGGTTACTTTCAGACTCACAGAGATCTACCAGCATCTCCCTCTCCAGTTCTGGGAGTTAGTGCTCTGAGCAACCACGCCCAGAAAATACACATCCTCTCTCAGCTCTCGCCCATCTCTGCCACAGCCCTTCATCTCTACCAGTTTATTTTCCCGAATCATGGCTTCTGGAAACATTTTTTAGTTGATTTAGCTTGTGCTACAGTATTCTAGTGTGAACTCCAAGTTATCGCTGCTGATGTAGCCTTTCTGTGGTGGCTTTAAGAGGTTAAGAGAATGACCAGTGGTGCTCATCAGATGGCTCAGCTATTAACAGTACTTACCCCAAAAGCCTGTAGGGCTGAGTTTGATCCCAGGAAGTTATGTAAAGACAGAATGAGAAAGACAGTTGTTCTGTGGTCTCCAGATGGAGTGCACACACACACACATCATACAAACAACATTAAAATTAAAGGAATAAATAGCAATATCCTGTTAGACTGCTTTAAGCTTATTCTCTAGCTGCTAGCATGTTGTTCTATATACATTTACATTTGAACATATGTTCAAATATAGCATCATGTTAAACAAAGTTAGAGTCATAGGCATGGAAAGGAAAGGACTGTAAAACACTTTGCAAATCCAGAACGCTTCTCATGCAGTCAGAAACTCCCTCCTTAAATGACCAGAAGAATTTAAGATCCTACAACAGTGTCATCTCTCCATTTTTCTCCCCTTAAATCCACAGTAGAAGAAAGACTTGGCCTTAAATACTAAACGCCAAGTGAGTAACAAAGTGTAAACCAGAGAGGAGGATTTTTTTTTTTTTTTTTTTTTTTTTTTTGGTGGTTGCCATGGAATGGGGTTGCCAGGGATAACTGTGCTCCTCTGGAAGAACAAAGAAAACACACAGAGCTGAAGAGAGTCAAGTACAAGTGATTTGTGGTGTCTTTGTCTCTTCAAACAATTAAGAATTTGGAAATACATTTCCAATGTTAATTCTTAAGATGCTACTTAATACTCATTTGAAATATTCTCTGAAAACAAATCATATTAGAACTTCTTATTTTAATCAATGTGTATAAGGAGCTTGGAAGTGGCTGCCTTAAACTGAAAATAAGTATTACTCTACTCAGACCCATACTAAAACATGAGAACACAAGGAACATTGCTGTTCCTCAACCGTAGTGTCTATAAGTAAACTCATAGAGTCATTGTTGGCCTCCCATGTAGTTAAACACAATGCATTCGCACCTTCAAATGCAAAGAAGCAAGAGTGGAAGGGTTTTATTACCTATAGGCAGTTGGCTACAGCACCTGAAGATGTCATGCTCTCTTTGGACAGGGAAATTATGAACAATTAATCAGTTGGAAGATATGTGTATATATATATATATTCATATAGATATATGTATATATATGTATGTGTATGTGTGTATATTATATATATATGTGTGTGTGTGTGTGTGTGTGTGTGTGTGTAAATATATGTGTGTGTGTGTGTCTGTCTGTTTGTCTGCCTTTGTCTCTGTCTGTCTCCTTCTGTCTTTCTCTCTCTCCATATATATATGGAGGACACTTTCTGGGGAGTGTATATTTCTGAGCATTCTTGTGACCCGCCCCCCCCACCCAGGAGCTGGCTGCCTCAGACCTTGGCTTGCCACAAGCAGTCAGTCCACCTGGGGTGAGACTTTTAATTCTCAGGCTTTCAAGTTGCAATTGCCTTAACAGGAAAAGCAACAAAAAATATAAATGGTTATTATCTACATTATACTTCTATACTGAATGTTCCTAATCAGAGTAAAACAGATTATGGAACTGCTATTACAGTCAAGCATTTGTGAAGTTTTTGTCAACAAATTAATGTTGCCCATATTACTGGGATTTCTTAATTTTTTTCAGAGACAAGTAATTGTTGAACGTGTACATTGCACTCTGAAAAATTTGGCTTTTAAACAGAAAAGGGAGAATTATATCCCTTTGCCCATTACTTAAATCACGCTTTTTATTTTTCAAAAAAAGAAATTTAAAAATTTAGCTGCCAGAGAATTCTCTGAGAATCTATGGCACTGTACAGCCAGGGATAATTATGCCTAGCTGAAATGGAATAATACTTTTTACTGGAGCCAGGAAAGGGCCCAGATGTTTTAATCACTTCAAGATGAGGGAGTGTATTTGTGTTTTTTCCACAGAATACAGAGTCCCCCATCTGGATCCAAGACAGACTGGTCCGACCAGTTTTACCTCTCTGGTTCACAAAGGTGCATGCCGGAAAGCAGATGCTGACAGCAAAAAACGAAGCAGCTGCATCCACCACAGACTACGAGAGCCACTAATGCTACTGCTGTTCAGCCAGATTTGTTTGGACTTGCCGCTACTGCTAATATGATTTTTTTTTAAAGAAACTCAAAGCTGAAACTAGCTCCCCTACAGCTTGTGTCCCTTATTCATAGGCATTGCTGTTTGTAAGTTAGCCTAGCTACTTAGTGTCATGCTTCATTTCAGAAGACTAAGGCTCATTTTCAGGGAGTGTAGAAGGATACAGATATTTCTCATGATATGAAACAAAAGCAGAAATTTCAGATATTAGCAAAAGTCATTTGGATACTTGAAACATTGATGAATTGGCCAGTGACTTAAAAAATAATTTAAACGCATTGAATCCCTTGGACTGGGTTCAGTTTATTATCTTGCTTGCTATTATAATATTATTTTGTAATTATATAATATTATTTTAGATCCCTAGCCACGATGAGGCGGGACATTCTGGAACTTCATCTAAAAAAAATAATTAAAAAGGTGAAACGCCATGCCCACTCCAGTGAAATCCATGTGTCAGGCTTGAAGGCTTGACCATGGATCTGAGGCATACAGCTTCAAAAGAGGATAGCCTCCTGGAATTCATTACTTGGAGGTGGCCCAGATTTGTCCTTGCATTAGTCGATGGATAGTCTTGAGCGATAGGTACCCATCAAGATGTGATTTACTATACTAGCTAAACAAAATTAGATGTTGCTCTCTGACTTTCACCAATATTCCAACATCTTAGCCCAACTCTTGTTTAGAATTTCGTAGGGAATGTTACACATTCAGACTAATTGCCTCTGGCATTGTTAGGGAGCTAATGAGGGAGGTCAAGCATTGAAGTTTATGATCCCAGGACAAGGTCAATTAGAATCCTCATTTTCAGTCACATACAGCCTTCAAGCCACCATAATTCCCAGGCAGGACTATGGTGCATAAATATGCCCCAGTCCAGCTAATTTTTAATAAATAAATAAGGAGGATCTGTGACCCGCCCCAAGCCAGGAGCTGGCTATCTCAGACCTTAGCTTGATACATGCAGTCAGCCACCTGGGGTGAGACTTCCTGACTTAAACAAAGTCCCTTTTGTTCCTGCCACTTCTCTGCCTTGAGGTTCCTGCTAACAGCTATGCCCTGCGGATTTGCTTCACCTGACTTCAAGACTCAGCATCCAGATGCTAATTTGGCCATGGGATATTGGGATGTTGGTGGACTGAGGGCAGGGTTTTACCTGCCTGCTTGATTTCTGAGTTGAACACTCTGAACTGAAAGCAGAACCATGCCTCAGTCCCATTTTTTTTTTATTTCCTCTCACTGTCTGATTCCCTTTATTCTCTTAGGCTTCTACTCCTCTTCCAGAAGACCCCATTCCTATATAGCTGCAGGAAGCGGTAACACATTCTAAATGTTAGAAACATACTTCTGACCATTGTTGCAAGATAATTCACAAGAGAACACACAGACTCTCTTAAAGCAGAATAGAGAGTCTGTACTGCTGGCCAGTAGCACATGGGAAATTTGCACAAATCATGCAGCCCTGAGCCTTGCCACTCTCTAACCTTTATGCACAAAAATGTACATCCTGGTTGACGCAATTCAGTTAGAGAAACCAAAAAGC